>LPNX010149324.1:181713-205470 GCA_001517045.1 Pseudotsuga menziesii
ACAAATCATAACAATAGAGCTTATATTCAAGAATGAGCAAAATGAGAAGCTGACAATTGTATAGGTTTATAAATCCCCGAAGTTGAACATTTTTTATAAAATCAGTCTTAGGCTTTATAGCCTTTTACAAAATATACAGATCCTAAAACCTAGATCTGTTTTTACAAAAATAAACAAAACTGATAGTTTTTGCAAATTAGGGTTTGAAACCCTAACTAACTACTTGTCTAACTATAATGAAGATTTATTTCACTGAATGAATATTTAAATAACTGAAGTAATTGCTGGTGATTATTGCTGCTGGTCCTCTTCCAATTAAACCACTGATTTCACTTTGACATCTAGGGTTGGTGTCCTTTGGCGCTGTTATGTCATAGTGGATCTCAAACAGACCCTTTTTCGATGCTTACCTTAGTGACTTTTATCTTTAGATTACGTCCATGAACCATCTGTAGTTGCCCAAAACTTGCCTTTAATCCTCTGTCCTCTTTTGGTGGTAAAGAGGCCAGTCTATCTAAACTGTTAGCTGCCAAAAGTGGTGCTTTTGGTGGCTAATGAACTACCCCAGTGTCCGCCTAAGCCATCGAAATCCTTGTTTTGCAAAAAATTATTAGTTTTTCTTCAAAAATTTCCTTTTAGGCCTATTTGCTCAGCCTTCCTCTTCTGCAGGCTTCGTGCTAGGAGTGTTAACAGTGCCTTGGCTAGTTTCAGGAGGGTGGAGATCAACTGGTGCTTTAGTCAGGGTTGATAAGGTGAGGTGGCTTCTAGGGTTTTCTTTGGATTCCTTCAACTGCATCCTTTGGAGCCTAGCCATCCTGTATAATCTGGAATTTTCCTTTAGGTATCTTGTGTTCGGCCTTTTCAAGAAAATGTATCTTTCTCTTTGCTCCAGGTAGGACTTGTGTAGTAGCTTGTTCCTCCTAGTCAATGTCTCATTATTTCTCTTTAGTTCTCTTTCCAAGACCTCCATTTCATAAACCTGCCTCAGTAGCTGATTGATCTTTTGACTTTTAGGCTTGCTGGAGGAAGCCCTTTCTATTGGTTCCTCTTGCTCTTGTGGTGTGCGGGATGGAAATGCTTTATAAATTGGTACAATTTGTAGAGCTACAGATGCATACTCTTCTTGTTCTTCCTCAGAATCTGAATAGGGTAGAGTTAAGATATTCTCATGATGAGCTTCTACCTCCTGACCCTTCTCACTGAAGTGCAAGTTCCTTTTTTCCTTCTTGGTCTTGGAAGAGTAGGGAGGTTGTTCTATTGTTGCTGCTGGGGAAATGGCCCTCCTCCTTCTTCTCCCACTCCTTGGTGTGCTAGATTTCTTGGCAGGATTCTTCCCTTTCTCCTCTGGTTGAAGGCCTGTCTCAAAGCCATTCCAGAAAAGAAAATAAGGCCAAACCATATTTCTTCTCTTCAATAACTCTTGTACCAATATCTGGATAAGACCGTGGTGGGACAGCCTACCATCAGTATTGGATGGTTGGGATTTTACTTGATGTGCCATCTTCCCTATAATTGTATGTAAAGAAAAGGGAATATTGAGAGGGCTTTTACCTGTTAAGTGATTCATGAGCTTGAAATGGTATATCATTTCTATATTATATCTCCATTCATAGGTTAAGTAGACCACAATGGCCTTCAACAGTTGTTTCCATTTCTCTTCCAGCCATGATGATGGCACACTCTTCTTCCATACCATTCCTCTATGCTCAGGATTAAGGTAAGACCTGAATTCCACCTCTTTTGGTATGGTGGTCTTGAACCATTTCTCTCCTATGGAAGGGAGTTATATCACCTCAGTGATTAGTGCTTCATCTATGAGAAACTCCTATTTTCTTGTGACTGCTTTTGAACCATCAAATGAGAGGGAAAAAGCTTCAGCCACCTGCTGATGGAAGCTTTGTATTTTTTCACAGAACTTGTAACATCCCACCTCTTGAAAAATTCCGCAGACCTCTAGATGTGCTTCTTAGTAACTGATATCACCTAGCTCCTGCCTGAGAGCTGGTCCACTCCACTTCATCTTGATGGGTGTATCTCCTAGGTACCTACAAAACAGTTTTCATTCTTGTATACAGTATTCTTTAGCAGGCTGCTCTTACAGAGCTAGTTTTTCTGGTGGAGAAAATGCTAATTTCGAAAAATGAAATCCGATGGAGTCTCTTTGCAGTGATTATGAGAGTTTTCTGTCATTATGGAGGCTGAGCTCACCAAATGATGATAGCAGCTTGATCCTCTAGATCTCCTTTCCCACGTAATCATAACCTACAACAGCTAGAGTATTCGATGGGCTTTCTGATGATCTTTTGGATAGGTGGAGGGAGACTAAGGGTTTCTAGTTAGATTAGTCCTTTTCCAATTGCATAATGACCCTTTTTACTCATTTACCCACGTAGTGATGTAGCTACAGATCTTTTTGATGGTTAATCATGCTCACAAATGATCATTTATCTTGCAGACAAGGTCAGATGTGAAAGTTTCCTAACCGTTTCCTTATTTTTCCCTTTCGATGGTTAAGATCCTCCAGGAGTTTGTTAGCTAGCCACTGAAAATCCAGCTTTTGGTGGCTAATGATGTTTTGTCTTTCTTGCTTAAGTCATTGAAACTTTTACCCCATCACTGTGGTGAACTCCTAATTTCGGGAGATAACGACCTCATCGAAAAACCTTTTTAACTGCCGAAAACCAGTTCTTTAGGTGGTTAATGAAATTCCCTAGTTTTTCCCTAGACTGTCGAAAGTGCTTTTCACCCAATGCTTATCTTCCTTCTTTCGGTGGTTAGCATATGTGTTGAACCTTTCTCTAATTTTCTGAAAGTGACCCTTTTTGGTGTCTAATGATCCGTTTCAAGCCTCGTCTAAGCCACTGAATGTACTTTTCCCAATGTTGCTCGCCGCTTCCTTTCGACGGTTAAAACCTTTCTTGTTCCTCTCTCTAATCTGCTGAAAGAGACCCTTTTCAGTCGCTAATGAGTTTTCTATAGTCTGTCCTAAGCCACTAAAAGTGTTACTTTGACTCTGCTTGCTCGGACTGCTTTTAGTGGTTCACCTTTGCCCCGCGTTCAACTGTTTAGCCGCTAAAACATAGATTTTTAATGGCTAATGAGCTATAATAGTCCTCGTCTAAGCCACCAAAAGCTATAAAATTTTCATCCAAATAAAAAATAGAGGCTTTCAAATTGGCATTCATACTCATATCTTTCATTACACAAGTTCTATTCTTCCTACTATCAAAATAAATTTATTTTGGGAGATAACATCTGGCTCCTACTTGGGGATGGGAACCTCCCAGTGAGGTCCCAAGAATCCCAGAACAAAATTCCTTTCCCTACAAGTAACTAAATAACTTAACACTATCATTTATTGTTCCATTGGGCATGGAGTTTATTCTGTAAGCAAAAGCAACCTAATATCTACTGATTTACAATAGTAAGACCTCAGAGCCTCAAATAAAGTAGAGTTTCAAAAACCACCCATTCACCAAGCCATCAAATACCTCTTCCCCTTCCAGATTCTACAATTTGAAGGTGTTATTCTTATGTACCTGGGCTATCACAAAAGGGCCAATCCACAAGGAGTAAAAGTTTCCATGTTTTCCCTTGTCCTGTCTGACAGCATCCCACTTGAGGACCCAATCTCCAACCTGGATGTTGTCTACTTTGTCTCTTTTGTCAAACATTCCCTTTATCCTCTATTGATGGGCTTTTGATCTTCCTATAACTTGCTCTCTGATTTGCTATAACTCCACCAAGTCCATCATCCTCCTCACCATATCATTTGGTTCATCTTCCTCTTCCTGAAAGAACTTTGCCACTGGAAGAATGAGCTGGATAGGAAAAATGGCCTCAGTACCATAAACTAACTTGAATGGAGAAGTCCCTATGGATATTTTTTCTGTTACCCTATCATCCCATAAAGCAAACTTAGGATTTGAATCCCATCTTTTTTGATTTGTCTCCAACAGTTTCCTGATGATCCTGATTAAACTTTTGTTGGATGACTCAGCCAAGCCATTTCGTTGTGGATAATATGAGGTGGAATGCACCAATTGAATGTGCATTGACTCACACATGTTAACTAATGCCCCGGCTTTAAAATTTGGTGCATTATAAGTTACCAAACTTACTGGGAAGCCAAACCTGCTAAAGATATTCTCATATAAAAATCTCATGATGACTTGATGAGTGGCATTCCTGGTGGGTACTGCTTCTCTCCATTTGGTAAAGTAGTTAGTGGCTACTAATATCCATTTATGTTGTCCACTGTAAGATGGATTTATTTCACCTATGAAATCCATACCCCATTGCTGGAAATGCCCATTCACCACAATAGGCCTAAGGGGTAAGGATTTGAGCTGCTACTTTCCCTATAAATATTTGGCATTGGTCATAGGACCTTACAAAAGTGCATACATCAGCAAAGAGGACTGGCCAATAGTATCCTTCTCTTAAGATCTTGTGGGCTGTGGTTTTCCAATAGTGGTGGCCCTTGCATGTGCTGGAATGAAAGTGGTGCATGACCTGCTCTACTTTCTCTTTATCTAGACACCTTAGCAAAACTCCAGATTGATCTTTCCAGTACAACAGTTTGTCAATTATGCAAAACTTAACATATTTTAACTTAAGAGCTCGTTCTTGGTTAGGAGTGAGATCAGGAGAAAATTCTATTTTTTGCAAAAAAAGAATAATACCTGACTACCACTCACACAAAGATATGTTTTCAACTACTGATGGAATGCCCTTCTGATCTTGATCTACTTCTTTTTCTACCACAGTCTGCACCTTTGCTGATTTGACACATGTGAAGTTTATTCCCATTAGTTCACAATTTTATTTGGCCATGAGTTTGGCCAGACCTAGTCCCTTCACCAGCTTAGTGGGTTTCACCTCTATATAAAACTCAATGAGCTTGGAAATCCACTTAGCTCTCTTCCCATCAATTTTAGGCTAAGTCAAAACATCCTTCATAGCAGCTGAAGGGACATATGAAAGGACCTTGGCATGGAGAAAATAAATTCTGAAAGTCTTCGAAGATTTTATGAGAGCATAAGCCTGTTTCTCAATTGGATCATACTTCAACTCAGCATATCTCAAGGTTTTGCTGATGAATGCAATTCGATGATCAAGACCCTCATCATTCTTTTGTAATAGTACAGCTGCCATTGTGTCATAGGATGCAAAAGAGAAAATGTAAAAACTCTTGGTGTAGTCAAGACTAATCAGGGTTGGGGCCTCCATGATAGCCTTCTTAATGTATTCAAAAGAGTTTCTTGCCTAGTCATTACATTTTATTTCTACCTCTTTCTTCAGCATGACTGATGCTTTACCAGCTTAGAGAAATTAGGGATGAACCTCCTAAAAAAAACTTTCTTGCCTAAAAAGGACTGAATGTCTCTTTTTGACCTCAGTATTGACAACTTCTGGATATCTTCCACCCTTACCGGATCGATCTTTACACCTACAGTTGAGACTATGTGGCCTAGGATTTTTCCCTCACTGAGTGAAAACTGGGACTTCTTAGGGTTAACTGATATTCCATACCTTCTGCACTTCAAAAATACCTTCCTTAAATCCTGCAAGTGGTCATGATGGCTGGGAGAATAAACTGTTAGGTCATCCAAACATATGAGCTCAAATTTATCTTTTAGCCCTACAAAATCTAGGTCCATGGCTCTCTGTAAAGTACCCCTAGCATTCATTAGCCCAAATGGCATTTTAGCATAAATGAATGTGCCCTAGGGGGTGGTAAAGGCAGTCTTCTCTTGGTCATCAAGGTGCACAACAACTTGGTTGTATCCAGAGAAACCATCTAGGAAGGACATAACACTAGCCTTTAAGACTTTCTGCAATAGGTGTTCCATCTTGGGAAGTGGATAGTTGTCTTTCTTGCAACACTTGTTCAGGTTTCTAAAATCCACACAAAACCTGATTTCCCCATTCTTCTTCCTTACCACTACTAGGTTTGCAATCCACTTGGAATAGCTGAGGGGGATTATGATCTTGGATTTGATGAGCTTATGGATTTATTTTTCAATTACTAGTAATAGGAGAGGACCGATGGATCTCTGATTTTGCTTAGAAGGGATGGTGTCCTTCTCCAAAGGAATCCTGTGCTGGATGATGTTGGTGTCATAGGTTTTCAGGTCACTGTAATCCCATGCAAAGAAATCAGAAAACGCTTTTATCAAGATGCAAAACTTTGACTTCTGATCAGCAATCAATTTAGTGGACATATTTATCATTTTTGGATGGATTTGGCTACATATGTTTTTCTCTTAGACAACATGATCTAGCTCCTTTTTGGAAGGCTTAAAAGGGATGTCATTGTGATCAAACAACTCTTCTAGTGGTATTAGACCTCAAGGTATGTAGTTTCTAGGTAATTGGACAATGCTCTGATCAGCCACTTTATCTTCCAACTTGAGCTGCTTGGATCATTCCATGTTTAGGTTTTCCTGGTCTATGTGCATATCAGAGAATTCATCCACTAGTTGAAGGAATTTACTAAGCTCTTCATCATTCTCAAACACCTTCCAAAATTTGACATTATCTGGTAGGGAAGGTCTGTACTTAACCTGAACATCATAGCTGAGCTGAGGAGGTAAAGGAGGAATAAACAAACTTGCAGAGATAGCCAGAGAATCAACCAGGTGATTCAAAGCCCGAGGTATATATGACAGTTCAAAAATCATAAAGGAGTCTCTGTGTTTCCATACCTCATCCCTGTAGGCCTTTAGTCTGATGTTTTTTGTCTAAAAAGTGTTTTTGACCTGCTATATAATCAGGTCTGCATCTCCAAAAATCCTCATGCACATTATCCCCATCTCATTCACAGCTTTAACTCCTAGCAGCAAGGATTCATATTCTACTATATTGTTAGTGGTTTTAAAATCAAGCTTATAAGACAGATGAATGTTTTCCTTGGATGGGGAGATCAATACTACAACTACACCTGCTGAGCTTTGAGTGCTAGCCCCATCAAAATACATGTTCCAGATTGTTGTGGTCACTTCTTCGAGCTGCTGATAGGTGGGCTTAGTGAGCTGGACTAGTGTTTGTTGAGAATCATTTATTTGCAAAATGCATGACCCAAAATCAGTGTCCACTGCATAAATGGGGTGATTGACTGAATTGTTCTCCTTGCTTATGATGTATTCCAACTGATTTTCTTAGTACAGCCTATTAGTCTCTCCTCCATACATGGGGATAGTGGCATATGTAAGATCCATCTGAAGGGTGCCACCTAGCCTTTTTCTCCATGATTGAGACAACAAGAAACCAAATTTTGGAGGTATATCAACCACTACAATGTCCATCATGATGCTTTTCGAAGGTAGCTAAGTTAGGTTCACAATGAGATCTTTGATGAGGCCCAAGCACTTGAATTTTCTGGAGTCAAAGGAAAATAAATCATGGTAAGGCTTTGTGATGTTGAGGCCAAGCTCATCCATCACAACCTTTGGCATTAGGTTATGAGAGTCTCTTGAATCCAGCAGATAGTTATGGAGGATTTTATCATGGATATTCAGGGATATGTAGAAAGGAGGGCATGAGTCCTTTAGGTCTTTGATCATGGGGCCTAGGGTTACAACAGGCTTGTCATCTTGGAGGTTAACAAATTCATTGTCAATATGCATCTTTGGCTGAAGGGAATTTAGAATGGAACACTTGAATGCATCATTTTTCATTAGCTCAATTAATGGGAAAGGGATCTTCAATTTTTGAATTTTTGACTCAAGGTTGAAATAATAATGCATCCTATCTGGAAACCTCACCTCATGCCCTACAAATTTGATTTGGACCTGATCAGGAATGGCTGAAGGTGCTGGTTTCTGCAATTCTTTGGATATGACAACCCCTTTCTTTGGTGAAACAATGACCTTTTTGGCTGGCGCAACAGGCTACTTGACAGGCCCAACATTCTTCTTGAGAGGAGCAACCAGCCTAGACCTTAGATTGTACCCTCCCTGGAAATCATCCTGATATGCAACCTCTTCAGTGATCTACTCATCAATTAGGGCTTCCTCATATTATTCCTATGTCAAAAAAGAATAGTCCACCTCATGCTCCATGCAGTGGATGTTTTCTTCCACCTCTTCTTCTTCTTCAATGAATTCTGGCTATTAGTCGAATACATCGTTTTGAAATGGAGCTCCTATTCTCTGATATTCCCCTTGATTCCTCTCCCTTCTGTGAATATGAACTGGGGGGTTTCCTCTTCTATAAGGGATAAAATTAGGGTTTTGAGGAGCAAAGTCACCTGGCCCTTTACCCCTTACACGTATATGTCCTTGGTCCTTCAAGTTAGACATTTCAGCAGTCAGGTTATCTAATAATTTTGTCATTTTTCAATCTTGTTCTCTGATGAAGAAGACCCAATAGGGTCTGCTGGATGCTTCTTCCTGTCTATCTTCCCTTTGACCTTCTGAGATGCCAAAATGTTTGATTCTACCTCTAGGGAACCTTCCTGCATGAGTGATAAAGAGGCAGACCTCCTTTCTCTGAGAAGTAGGCAGAAATTAGAGTCAAAGGCATTAGCATAAGTTATCCTAGATAAGGTATCAGTGGGATTGATTTTAGTGGGGATCTTGTCGTACATATTGTTGAATCTCTTGGTGAAGTTGGAGATAGAATCCCCATTTTCTCTTTTCAGGTTATTGAACTATGTGATATAGTAGAGGTGGTCTCTCCTTTCTCCCCAATGCTTTAGGAAAATGTCATCTAGGGCCTCAATTCCTTCCATTGATCCAACAGGAAGTTCCTTAAACCATTTCCTAGCTTGACCATCTAGGATTTGCACAAAAACCATAGTCCATACATCTTGCTCTATGTTAATATTCTCAACATAGCTATAAAATGCCTTTAGATGTTCTTCAGCTGTGAAATCCCCTTCTCCTGTGAACTTAGGAATATACTTGAGGTAATCTCCAGTAGGCATGGTAGAGAAGGGATTTGGAAAATTTAGGGGGGCATACCTAGCTACCAGGATCCTTTCAATTTTGGTCAATTGAGGGGCAGCCATTTTGGAAATGGGTATGGATAGGGTTGAGGAAGGTAACACTGATGAAGGTACTTGCTGAGAAGGTGGTATACTTATCCCAGTGGAGTCACCAGGGATTGGATCTTCACAAGCAACGGTGCTTGAATATGCCCAAACCCTAGTATTTTCTGATGTATTTATAAATTCCCAAGAAGTAAGTGTTTCAGCAGAAGAAATAATAGCTAAAAAATTTCTTGAAATACCTGATGTGGATTTTTGTGTATCACTGTTGGTTTTTCTTAGTAAAGCCCTAGATCTTCTCAAAATGTCTTCTGGATCTAAAATAGGTGTTGTTGGTGGCCCTTTAGGGTTTTCTCTGGTACTTGATATTCTTGAAGCCACATTATTTCAATGGAGTCGCCAGATAGATGACTACAAATAGAATAGTGTCTAAGCTTTGTCTATCATCAAAGCAAGGATCTATGTCATCCCCCATGGAAGCTGAGCTTCAGTCTCCTCTCCCTCGAAACAGCACCAATTTATTAGCACTTCAAAAAACTCCTCTAGGTTGTAGCTCGAGGATGGCTGGTAACATAAAAAAAATTACGGTTTTCTGATATGGATCAAGTCAGGTGACCTATATAACCTTCCACTCTCAAGACATGCATGAAAATCACTCAATTACAAGGCTTTTAGTTACAACTGTTCATAAGTTGACAATAAGGTGCAGGGATGGAGAACTCATCAAGCTGGTATATTTACATACAAAACAGATGCATATAAATGGCTAAATCATGATAACGATGGTACTTATAAATAAAATCACATTAACACACCAATATGATGACAGCTATTAGTTATTAATCAACTTGAAAGTAACCTAAATACACATTCAGGCATAAGTACAGTAAAGACATAGATGAAGGCTGAACAAATCATAACAAAAGAGCTTATATTCAAGAATGAGTAAAATGAGAAGCTGGAAATAGTATAGGTTTATAAATCCCCGAAGTTGAACCTTTTTATAAAATCACTCTTAGGATTTATATCCTTTTACAAAATATACAGATCCTAAAACCTGGATCTATTTTTACAAAAATAAACAAAACTGATAGTTTTTGCAAATTAGGGTTTAAAACCCTAACTAAATACTTGTCTAACTATAATGAAGACTTAGTTCACTGAATGAATATTTAAATAACTGAAGTAATTGCTGGTGATTACTGCTGCTGGTCCTCTTCCAGATAAACCACTGATTTCTCTTTGAAAGCTAGGGTTGGTGTCCTTTGGTGTTATTATGTCATAGTGGATCTCACACAGACCCTTTTCTGATGCTTCCCTCAGTGCCTTTTATCTTTAGATTACATCCATGAACCATCTGTAGTTGCCCAAAATCGGTCCTGTACGTCAAAAATTTCCTTTAAGCCTCTGTCTGCTTTCAGTGGTTAAGAGTCCAGTCTATCGGAACCGTTAGCTACCGAAAGTGGGGCTTTCGGTGGCTAATGAACTGCCCTAGCGTTCGCCTAAGCCACTGAAAGCCCTATTTTGCAAAAATTATTAGGTTTTCTTAAAAAATGTCCTTTCTGTTCTATTTGCTCATCCTTCCTCTTCTGCAGGCTTCGTGCTAGGAGTGTTAACAACACCTTGGCTAGCTTCAGGAGGCTGGAGACTAACTGCTGCTTCAGCTAGGGTTGATAAGGCGAGGTGGCTGCTAGGGTTTTCTTTGGCTTCCTTCAGCTACAGCCTTTGGAGCCTAACCATCCTGTATAATCATGTATTGTCCTTCAGGTATCTTGTGTTCAGCCTTTTCAAGAAAATGTATCTTTCTCTCTACTCCATGTAGGACTTGTGCAGTAGCTTGTTCCTCCTGGTCAATGTCTCATTATTTCTCTTTAGTTCTCTTTCCAAGACCTCCATTTCATAAACCTGCCTCAGTAGATGATTGATCTTTAGAATTTTAGGCTTGCTGGAGGAAGCCCTTTTTGTTGGTTCCTCTTGCTCCTGTGGTGTGGGGGATGGAAATGCTTCAGACACTGGTACAATTTGTAGAGCTAGTGCTGCATCCTCTTCTTGTTCTGCCTCGGAATCTAAATAGGGTAGATTTAAGATATTCTCATGATGTGATTATGCCTCCTAAACCTTCTCACTGAATTCCAAGTTCCTTTTTTCCTTCTTGGTCTTGGAAGAGGAGGAAGGTTGTTCTATTGCTGCTGCTAGGGAAATGGCCGCCCTCCTTCTTCTCCCACTCCTTGGTGTGCTGGATTTATTGGTAGGAGACTTCCCTTTCTCCTCTGGTTGAAGGCCTGTCTCAAAGCCATTCCAGAACAGAAAATAAGGCCAAGCCATATTTCTTCATTCAACAACTCCTGGACCAATAGATGGTAAGACCATGGTGGGATAGCCTACCAACAATCTGGGATGGCTGGGATTTTACTTGATGTGCCATCTTCCCTAGAATTCCTTGTAAATAAAAGGGTATATTGAGAGGAATTTTACCTATGAAGTGATTCATGAGCTTGAAATGGTAGATCATTTCTCTATTATATCTCCCTCGACAGGTTAAGTATACCACAATAGCCTTCAGCAGCTGTTGTCAGTTCTCTTCCAGCCATAATGATGGCACACTCTTCTTCCATACCATTCATCTATGCTCAGGCTTAAGGTAAGACCTGAATTCCACATCTTTTGGTATGGTGGTCTTGAACCATTTCTCTCCTCTAAAAGGGAGTTCTGTCACCTCAGTGATTAGTGCTTCATCTACGAGAAACTCCTCTTTTCCTATGACTTCTTTTGAACCATCGAATGAGAGGGAAAAATATTCAGCCACTTGTTGATGGAAGCTTTGTATTTTTTCGCAGAACTTGTAACAGCCCACCTCTTGAAAAAGTATGTAGAACTATGGATGTGCTTCTAAGTAACTGATATCACCTAGCTCCTTCCTAAGAGCTGGTCCACTCCTCTTCATCTTGATGGGTGTATCTATTAGGTACCTGCAAAATAGTTTTCAGTCTTGTATACAGTATGCTTTAGCAGGATGCTCTTTCAGAGCTAGTTTTTCTGGTTGAGAAAATGATAATTTTGAAAAATGAAATCCGATGGAGTCTCTTGGCACTGATTATGAGGGTTTTTTGTCATTATGGAGGTTGAGATCACCAAATGATGATAGCAACTTGATCCTTTAGATCTCCTTTCCCACGTAATCATAACCTACATCAGCCAAAGTATTCAATGGGCTTTCTGATGATTTTTTGGGTAGGTGGAGGGAGACTAAGGGTTTGTAGTCAAATCAGTCCTTTTCCAATTGCATAATGACCCTTTTTACTCATTTCCCCATGCAGTCATGCAACTCAAGATATTTTCAGTGGTTAACCACACTCACAAATGATCATTTATCTTACTGATGGGGTCAGATGTGACAGTTTCATAACCGTTTCCTTATTTTTCCCTTTCGGTGGTTAAGATCCTCCGGTAGTTTGTCAACTAGCCGCCAAAAAGCCATCTTTTGGTGGCTAATGAAGTGTTTTGTTTCTTGCTTAAGCCGCCAAAACTTTTACCCCACCACCATGGTGAACTCCCGCTTTCGGTAGATAATGACCTCATCCAAAAACCGTTCTAACTGCTGAAAACCTGTTCTTTCAGTGGTTAATGAAATGCCCTAGCTTTCTCCTAAATTGTCGAAAGTGATTTTCACCCGATGCTTATCTTCCTACTTTTAGTGGTTAGCATATGTGTTGAACCTTTCTCTAATATGTTGAAAGAAACCCTTTTCGAGGGCTAATGAGTCGTTTCGAGCCTCGACTAAGCCAACGAATGTACTTTTCCCAATGTTGCTTGCCGCTTGCTTTCGGTGGTTAAAACCATTCTTGTTCCTCTCTCTAATCTACCGAAAGTGACCCTTTTTGGTAGCTAATGAGTTTTCTGTAGTCTCTCCTAAGCCACTGAAAGTGTTACTTTGACTCTACTTGCTCAGACCGCTTTCGGTGGTTCACCTTTTCCCCACATTCAACTGTTTAGCCATCAAAACATAGCTTTTCAGTGGCTAATGAGATATAATAGTCCTCGCCTAAGCCACCGAAAGCTATAACTTGTAAAATTTTCATCCAAATCAAAAAAGAGTCTTTCAAATTATCAGTCATACTCATATCTTTCATTACACAAGTTCGATTCTTCCTACTATCAAAATAAATTTATTTTGGGAGATAACAATACTGATTGAGGAAAGATCGTATGTGTTACTCTAGATAGATCATGTTGAAAAGTAGTAAGGATTTATGAGGTTTTTAGTCAGTTATATCGAGATATGATACATGTCCATAGATGAGAAACATTACCAACATTGTTACTACGCCTCTATCTGGTACAAGCTTGCTATGGTACATGGATACTCCTCTAATTGAAGAGGGAGTAGTGATGTGTCTTTAGAGCTAGTAGCAGATAAATTCCCCATCAGTTAGTCATTGTACATGACTCAAGAAACCAGGGGCTGTGATACCTTGTTGAAAGAATCCACATGAGAAGAGACATGGTCAAAGTCTTAGAGACTATTGATATTCAATAAGATTTATAGTTTGGACTGTCAGATATTAATTAAACATTTTGGAGAGGTAGTTAGGGTGTTGCAGTATAAAGGGAAGAATCAATGAGAAAGTGACCAGGCCTTAAAGAACATCACAGAGAATGTAAATCTCACAAATAATTTCTGTAGATAATAGAAGATTCAACAAGTCAACAAATGATGAAGATTGAAATAAAAGATAATTTATTTCTTTCTGCATGTTATTACACATTTGTTGTATAATGTTGTATGTGACGGATTGAAAATCCATGGTTTCTAGTTTAGAGAAACTTTATCCTGGATTGGATCTAGATGATGCTACTATGTGTAAGTAATTGGTTGGTCTTTGAGAATACCTCATGTATTTTATGCTTACTACTAGGAATATGTTTGAGTACCTTTGGGGTACATTAGAATAGGATATTTATTGTATTTTATACATGGAAGACCTATTTTGATTGTGCTATCTAGATATTTTTTTAGCCTAGGATAAGTGGTGTCTTGTAGCTAGTAGTACAAAAGATAAGCATAATTTGCGTCTAGTACTACAAAAGCTAAGTGTATTGCAGCTAGTACTACATAAGAAATATGAATGTCTGAGAGTACTTCAGAAGAAAAATATGTTTTGCGGATAGTACTACTTGCTAAGGAGTAGTGTCGGAGTAGGGTCCCACAGCTACAGGAAAAGCTGCTACATCGGGACAGGGAAGTCAAAGAAGAAAGTACCTGAGCGGCCGAGAAGAGAGAGCTCAACCACTGCACTTACAGCAGTGAAGATAGGAGGGCTCAGCTACCCTCATATAGGAAAAGGAGCAACAGGAAAAGGTATTGAAGACAAAGGAAAGTAGGAAGCGGTGCCCATACCCATGATCAGTGCCAGGAAGCGTGGAAGACTGCAGAAAGTTGTGGTGTGATGGTAAGCCGCAACCCACAGTACAGATGCGCCGACTGTCACAGTTAGGATTTTTGGGTTACTGTTGGGAAAGGCCCACAGTGTTGTAACAGGGCAAGACCTTTGGGCCGCCTATATAAGCATGTATTTTGTATTGGGAAAGGTTGGTCAATTAGTCAGTTAGACAGTTAGTCAGTTAGTTAGACAGAGAGATAGATAGACAATTAGCTAGTAGTCAGTTAGCCGTTCTTTGAGTAGAGCTCTAGTTCTACTATTCAGTCTGTAGTTATCTTACTATAACCAGTAGCTGGCTCCTTGAGCCTGAATGTAACAATCCGCAGGGATTGTGAGAGAGAGAGGAAGAGTATATTGTAAGAAGGAAATATAAGAAGAAGAAGAGATCTAAGAGAGAAGGGATCCTGGTTGTGTGTGTGGATTTTCCCAGAAGATCTCAGGCTGCATAGTAGGTTGTGGTGGAACTGTGTTTACCCTCTCAAGCTATAAGATAAAAACTAGTTCCCGTGGACGTAGCTTCCCCCCTGGAAGTGAACCATGTAAAACCTGTGTGTTGTGCGATTGTTCTTGTGATTGTGTTTTACCTGTTTATTATCTGTTATCTGTTACATGAATGTTGCTTATCAGTGATGAATGTATTTATGTTATGCTTCATTTATAGCGCATAGAAGCTTAAAAGCAAGTTAAATGTTTCAAGTAACCTGTGTATGAGTTTACCAATGCTTGATTCATAATAGTTGACAGTTACAGCATAAAGTGACTCCGATATATGAGTTCCGCAAGTTCAGTATAGTTGATGTTAGAGTGTTAAACATAAGAGTTTAAGTGAGTGGTTTAACACCCTTGTGAAGACTAACAGAGTCGTTAGACCGGGAAGGAGGTCGCAGGACATTAAGAGTTGATACGCATACTGAGCCTCATTATAGGACATATTACAGCATAGAAAGGCGATATCGCATCGTCTGGGGAGCTGCGGTGTGAGATATCACAGGGAAGGAGCTCAGCAGAAGAGTAAGTTTGCGCATCGCCAGAGAAGATGTGATGCGATAAGAGTCCGCTCCCTATCAGCGCCAGCTAGAAGGAGAGATCCTCCTCACAAAGAGATCCTATTGGCTAAGAAGAGCCATGAGACCCTAGGATGGTACAGAACCTCGTTGAAGACACCTGAGTCTTCAGCCACCCCATTTAAGATCACTTCGGGTGAGACTTCAGGCCGCTCTGCGGCCTGTCACCGAAAGGGCCAGTGAGCTAGGGGTTTTGTTGGTACAGTAAAGTAAACTCGGGTCTACCCAGTCATGAACCAATAACTGGTAAAACCCTTTGTTTTTGTTACTTGACCTACGGTAGTCGGACTGCGAACTGGACGGATTCCCTATACCAAACAGTCACGAGCTAGTTGGGAACGTTGACTGGGGAGAATTCGTTGTTGTTGTTTCCTATCAATTTCTAGGCCTCAATAGTTTCTGGTGCTAGAAGAAGGGCCACCAGTGCATGGCTGGCCAGGGAAATCCATTTCCTCAAAATAACTCCACCAATAATAGTTTTGAAAGCAGTTTATTTCCTGATTCAAATACTGAAGAGAATAGAGAACATTTGTTTTCTGTGGACAACCAAGTAGTCAATGATCTCTGAAGACACAAAAGGGCTTATGTAAAGATTATTGGAGGATTACCCACTATCCCTGATTTACCCCGAAGAGCATACAAGAAGAAAGATCGTCCCATCTTGGAAGATTCAGTGTTGGTTGGAGATTTGGAAGAGTTAGTAGAAGTAGCATTACAGGAAGTTGTTTAGCCTTTGAATCAAGTAGGCCCAAACACACCTTACTGTTCTCCCGTGCATACTCCCATTCCTTCACCTCCTCACTCTCCACCCAGACTCATGGCAGGAATTAATGGCAATCAGCCACTTAACCCACCTAATCCACCACCA
This sequence comes from Pseudotsuga menziesii, assembly GCA_001517045.1. Taxonomy (NCBI): domain Eukaryota; kingdom Viridiplantae; phylum Streptophyta; class Pinopsida; order Pinales; family Pinaceae; genus Pseudotsuga; species Pseudotsuga menziesii. The sequence goes on from LPNX010149324.1 coordinate 198,082, forward strand.
TCTTGGAAAGCGAGATCACCCTTGAACTTAACACCTTCGTTGCATGACTTACCTCAAGCTTTTAAAAAGATGCTTCCCAAGTATGATCCAAATGAGAATATGTTAGTAGATGACCATTTACAAAGTTTTTATTTGGTAATAGAAGGATTGAGGGCTGGGGAACATGAGGATGTCGTTTGTATACTTTTTCCGCATACCCTTAAAGGAGCAGCAACATCATGGTATTTTGGTTTGCTTGCAAACTCTATCCTAGATTGGGATACCTTTGAAAGTATTTTCAAAAGTAAATATGCAACCCAAAAAACTCATGCGGCTCTCATGAAAGGACTGTGCGTCTTAAAGAAAGGAAAAAAGAGAAGGTCCATAATTTTACCCAAATATTTGCAGCTTATCTTAAGAATTTTTTCTAAAGCTGACAAACCCTCGGATAAAGTTCTGATTGAGTAGGAAGCGACACTCAACCACTGCACTTAAGGCAGCGGTGAAGACAGGAGGGCTCAGCTACCCTCATAAAGGAAAAGGAGCAACGGGCCGAGGTATTGAATACAAAGGACAGTAGGAAGTGGCGCCCATACCCACGATCAGCACTGGGAAGCGTGGAAGACTACAGAAAGTTATGGTGTGACGGTAAGCGACAGCCTACAATACAGATGCGTCGACTGTCACAGTTAGGGTTTTTGGGTTACTGTTGGGAAAGGCCCACATTTTTGTAATGGCGAGACCTTCGGGCCACCTATATAAGCATGTATTTTGTAATGTAAAAGGTTAGACAATTGGTTAGACAATTGGTTAGACAATTGGGTAGAAAATTGGGTAGCTGCTTAGATAGTTAGACGTGGAGTAGCCACTGAGTCATTTAGGTAGCCAAGTGTCTCTAGAGTCTCAATATTGTAAGAGTTCAGCTCTGGTCCTGTTAATCCACCTATATTATCTTACTGTAACTAGTACTGGCTCCTTGAGCATGTATGTAACAATCCGCAGGGATTGAGAGAAAGAGAGAGAGAGAGAGAGAGAGAGAGAGAGAGAGAGGAAGAGTATATTGTAAGAGAAGGAAATATAAGAGAAGAGATCTAAGAGAGAAGGGCTCCCGGTTGTGTTCGAGGATTTATCCAGAAGATCTCGAGGCTGCATATCAGGTTGCAGCAGAACTGTGTTTACTCTCTCAAGATATAATATAAAAACCAGTTCCCGTGGACGTAGCTTCACCCCTGGAGGTGAACCACGTAAAATACGTGTGTTGTGCGACTATTTCATGTGTTTGTGCTTTACTTATGTGTTATCTGTTATCTGTTATTTGTTACTTGAATGTTTCTTATCAGTTGATGGATGTATGTATGTTATGCTTCAGTTATAGCACATAGAGGGTTAGATGCAAGTTGAGGGTATCAAGTAGACTCTATATGAGTTATCAGTGCTTAGTTCATAACAGTTTGACAGTTACAGTGTTAAGTGACTCCGGTATATGAGTTCCATGAGTTCAGCATAGTTGATGTTAGAGTGTTAAACGAAAGAGTTTAAGTGAGTGGTTTAACTGTCTTGCGAAGGTCAACAGAGTTAGTAGACCCAGGAAGGAGGTCGCAGGACCTTGAGAGCTGTTACGCATATTGAGCCTCATTATAGGACACATTATAGAATAGAAAGGTGATATTGCATCGTCTGAGGAGCTACGGTGTGAGATATCGCATGGAAGGAGCTTGGTAGAAGAGTAAGTCTACACATCACCAGAGAAGATGCGATGTGATAAGAGTCCGCTCCCTATCAGTGCCAACTAGAAGGAGAGATCGCTTCCGTAGAAAGATCCCGCTGGCTAAGAAGAGTTGCGAGACCATAGGATGCTACAGAACCCAGTTGAAGACACCTGAGTCTTCAGCCACCCCATTTAAGATCACTTCGGGTGAGACTTCAAGCCGCTCTGGGGTCTGTCACCGAAAGGGCCAGTGATCTAGGGGTTTTGTTGGTATAGTAAGGTAAACCCGGGTCTGCCCAGTGAGAACCAACAAGTAGTCTAGCTTGGGAAGCTACCTACCAGGGTGAATGACTTGAGCCTACAGTCATTAGGTGTTAATAAACAAGCTTTCTGGAAACCCTATATGTGTGTTATGATAAAACACATTTGGATTAAGTCTTACTTCATCGAAGTCATGGTAATGTAAAATGAATTCCAGTAGATAGATACTGATGAGAAGATTGCAAATTTGTGACAAGCATCTATTTGTGACGAAGTTCTGACACTTTCGAGATAATATTGGTATGGTGGGAAATTCCTGGTATGGAAGAGAATGTCTCCCTCACTGAGAGGGAGTGTTGAGATTATATAATCATGAGTCATTATCCAGTCTTGTGAGTAATATCAAGTCCTAAAAATATCCTCATATGATTGAGGTGGTGATGTTGTAAATCTTGTGAGTAATATCAAGCTGAGTCTTATGAGTAATGTTAAGACAATAGACTTGTGAGTAATATCAACTCCTACAAATATCCTCATATGATTGAGGTGGTGATGTTGTAAATCTTGTAAGTAATAAAGATGAGTCTTGTGAGTAATATCAAGACAATAGACTTGTGAGTAATATCAAGTCCCACAAATATCCTTATATGATTGAGGTGGTGATGTTATAAATATTGTTAGTAATATCAAGTCGAGTCTTTTCAGTAATATCAAAACAATAGACTTGCGAGTAATATAAAGTTCTACAAATATACTCATGTTGTGAGGTGGTTTAATTTACTATGTAAAGTTGATATACTATGTGATGTATGGTAGTTATGGTCAACAGGTCCCACAAGTCTCCTTTAGGGATTTTTTTTTTAACAAAAACAGATAGTTTTATTGAGAAAGAAAAAAAACAGGTCTATTTTGGCAAGAACCAATCAACCTAATTACAAAATATGAGAAAATATGAGACTTTACAAATCTATTTAGAGAGGAAGAGAGACACCCTATCAGACTCCTTTACACTGCTTGAAATTATGGGATTGGGTTAAAATAGCTAGTTCCCCCATTAATACTGAGAAAACCTTGAGGAAGAAGACAAGCTTGGTTTTCTAAGGCATCAGTAGAAATATTTAGACCCCAAAGGATATGAAAGGAATCATGCTTTTCAAAATCCTTTAAAATTCTCTTGATTCTCTACAAAGCTACAATCAGAGCAGAATTTTTAACACTATCAAAGGAATTTAAATTTTTAATCAATATTTCAAAATCACTGAAAATTTGGATAGACTTATATCCTTTTTTCTTAGCCAACTAAATCACCTAAAGAAGGCTATAACTCACCTCCTGATTATTAGTCATAATGTCAAGCCCCCAGCTAAACTTGATAGAAGACAATCTGTCCAGAGAGATGACAAGGCCACCAACGTCGGAGACCCCGGGGTTACCTTTAGAATCTCTATAAAAAAAACTGTAGTTGATGATGAACCGACTAGAAAGAATTGAAAGCAACAATATCTCCCTAATACCTCCACGGCGGGGACAAAAAAAGCTTAAAAATAATATTCCCCGCAACATTTGAACAAAAACCCAACTGAAACGAAGCTGGATAATGTTTTTATGGCAACAAGCGGAATATTGGGACACTGATCACTGAATATGCATTTATTCCTAGCAATCCACAATGACCAGAGCAGAAATTTCAGTATTGAGTGCCAATATTTATACAACATTGCAGAATTGAGTTTTGGAGGTCGTCGGTGTTATAGCGGATTTCACCACACTAGGTGAGTCACACATTGTATGGCCTTCCCCTGTCCCACTGCAGACTCATTAGACCCTATGGACTACTTTTTGTCTTTTGATGTGTCCTTGATCATCCCTAAAAACATATGAAAAGTGATATACGCGGCTTTTACCCCGATAACCACGTACATACGCGGATATGACCCCTATAGTCGCGTACGTCGGGATGTGTGCATAATCCTTGACTTGGATCCGACTCATATGACTCATGGCCTTCCATACTACTTTGAGATCGCACAAATTCGACCTTTCAATATCCCTTTGAAAAGATATATGAGGAACCCCTTGAGACATTGAAAGCATAAGAGAGAATTGAGAGTAACGAAACTATAGTCCATTGTTGCCAGAACTTATGCTTGAGTCTACATCCCTTTGTCCCTTGGAGCACTGTTGTGTTCTTCCCAAGCTTGTCTTTTTCTAGTTAACTTTCTATCTGAGTGATGGAGGATTGAGGTGGTGGAGGTCCAAGTGGAGGATTCAGTTTCTCCGGTTCGCAGACGTGCCGTCAGAGGTTGTCACTTGTAATATCTGATTCATATTAATAGAAATATCTTTTCCTGTCCAGTAATGTGTATTTGAATGAATATTGTATCCATTGGAATATTTCAAATGCTTTTACATTATTGATTATATATGCTAGAATAGATCTAACACCATGATATATAGTATGCTTGTATTGTTTACTTGTTGTTGAGGAAGTATTTTATCAATTCAAGCTAAAGATTGGAAAGCTCAACGGGGATCTACTTCAACCGACCGGAATAAGGTACGAGGTTCGATCCTTTAGTGTTAGACATTTTATTTCTATTGCATATTGGGAAAGATTGATTTCTAGAGTCTAGCTGTCTGTTGTGGTACCCCAAGCCATAGGAATTTCTCTCATTCGGGAGCTCACATATCCTCCCCTTGGTTTGCTTGTATTTTGGCTATATATTTTCTTAGGAGTGTGCTCTTTCTGTGCTAGTTGGCCTTTGGGATCATGGTTACTTGAGTATATTTATGCTCTCTTGAGTTTGGGTCTTTTTATTTTCGGCATGCCTGGTATCCTATCACCCGTCTTGGTCCTAGTATGGACCCTGGTGTCAGACTTGGGGGCATCACAACCCCTTACCCTGCTCATAGATTTGGGAATGGTCATATTCCATTCTCTACTCCATTTGTGGAGGATTTTTTCCCTTTGCTCGGCCTTTACACCAGTGGTCACCCTCATGGGGGTGGTAGTGGATGCATGAATGTTGGGTCTGCACCTTACTTTCCTTTTATGTCCCATCATTCACTGTATTGTTTCCTTTGGGTGCTATTGCCATGATCATTCCTCCCTAAATCCTATAGTTTGGATTCTTTATTGACTATTTTTGGGTTGTTTTGGTCTAATATGGTTATCATGTAGGATCTAATTTTGTACACTCTCTCTGAGGTTTCGACCTGTTCGTTCCTGTCACAGGTATTATGTATGAACTGGCATATAGGTTAGGATGTCACATTCGCTTGCACTTATGCATTGCCTTATGACTGTTCCATCTTAACCTTAGGTACGAACCCATTCCATGGTGTCACGGAACGTTATTGCTACTTTAGAAGTGGTACTATGTGAATTGTAGAGATTTCCTTTACATGGGTGCCCTAGTTAACTCCCCTTTGAATTTGGTACCCATGCTGTGAGTCCTCTCTTAGGTCCGGGAGTCCGTTGTATAGTATTTCCATGACATTTCACAAGAGCCTCATACTCCTCTTGATCTTATGCTGGCCATGATTCCCCGGACTCCCTTGTATCAAGTTGTGGATGCATTATCATGAACTTTTCCTGTCTTATTGAGCTTTATACTGGCTTCCCTGACATTGTGTTTCATCCATATAGCCCAAGCTTGTCTCATGTCTAGCCATGCAGAGCCATTTTTATATCCTTCGCATCTTGATTCCCTTTTTACCGGGAGGGGATTTTCCCCTGAGTGTCGATATCCTACACATGTATCCTTGCATTGAGCATAGGTATGTTCCACTGATTGGAACTAGTTTGTTTACCTGAATGACACTCGTCTCCTCCTAGTTTGTAACTATAAAGCTAGTTTATTCTTTTGTCAAGCTTTTCAAATAACTGAAAAAGTCCAAAAAAATAAAAAAACCAAAAAGCTGGACAAGGAAAGATATTATCTTTGGTAGCTGTTGAGTCGTGTCGCCTTCGAATAGAGCACTGTATATCACATCCATTTGTTGGGTTATAGTTTGACTTTAGGATCTGTACTCGTTTATCTGAGTCTATCTCCACTGAATGGTTAAGCTTCCAGTCCCTATGGAGCCTCTATTGATGCCTCATGTGTCATAGATATGTCCCAGTTTGTATATCAAGTCGATGTTGCCTTCATTCAGTCACCATACGCAGTTATTCTCTTATTCAAAGGAATTTGAAACCTGAGTCGGCCATTCCTCAGTTATCTTGACTTTGCATGTCGGCCATTCCTGGTACAGTTACTGGTTCATGCACTTTATGATCGAGTCCTTCCACATTATACAGCCTTGTTGAGTACCTCGTGTTGGATGATGGGGGATGCCCTAATGCCCTCCTTCCAGCGGATTTCATCCCATCGACTTCAGATCATTTATTCTGGGATTGGAGTCTAGAGTCATTTTGAGTGCCTTGAGACTTGCATTCATCAGTGGCAGGTTCTCTCGCCATCGAGAGTTTTGGGAATACATTAATGTCCCCTGATCGATGGATTCTCTCAAGTGTTCGACCTCAACTCATTTATTCACACTTGTTAGTTTGCACTCTAGTACCTTGATTCCCATTTTCATTATCGATAGGTTATATCGCATCTGTTAACGGTATACATCAATGACCGGTAATCAGATGATGGACTACTATGTTCGACCTCGACACCTCTATTCGCATAGTAGGACATGTACTCGTAGCCGTGTGTGTAGAGGACCTTCCAGATTGGTGGCATCCATTATATGCTACCTCCTTGATCGTGTCAGTGTTCATGAGATTTCAGCTCTCGTGACTTGTTCCAGTATATGTCAGACATTTCCAGCCACTATGGAGATCTTGATTTATTGTATATCTTCAGCCTTTGTGGAGATCATGGTCCTTTGTATATCTTCATCATGGAGATTCTGATCTATGTATATTGTACGTGGCGATGACCACATAGGTGTTATCATGTTCCATGCCTATTCATGGCCATTGTACTCTTATGTATCCAGGACTGCTATATGTATTTGCAGTTATATGCAGAGTTGTATTATTGTACTATGCTTATTGGGTGGCTGGTATTCCATTTGGGTACCTTCATCACTCCACTTCTGGGATGGACTTATAATGTATTTCGGCCATCGTATTACCCCTCTGATCTCATACATTAGGGGGCATCTGTTATAGTGGATTTCACCACACTAGGTGAATCACACATTGTATGGCCTTCCCCTATCCTGCTACAGACTCATTAGCCCCTATGGACTACTTTTTTTCTTTTGATGTGTCCTTGATCATCCCTAAAAACATATGAAAAGTGATATACGTGACTTTTACCCCGATAACCGTGTACATACATGGATATGACCCCTATAGTCACGTACATCAGGATGTGTGCATAATCCAAATCCTTTTGGAGTTTTCCTTGACTTGGATCTGACTCATATGACTCCTGGCC
>LPNX010149324.1:205864-310251 GCA_001517045.1 Pseudotsuga menziesii
AGTCGGTCATGCCAGACTATATAAAATTGTTTGATAGAATATTGAAAAGGGCAAGTAATCTTGAAACTTTGAAGAACCTATTGAGGACCCGAAATTCGTAGGCAGCAACAGTAAGGGATTCTCCCCAGTCAACGTTCCCAACTAGCCCGTTGACTGTTTGGTATAGGGAATCCGTCCGGTTTGCGGTCCGGCTACCGTAGGTCAAAGTAACAAAACAAAGGTTTTACCGGTTGTAGCCCGGTCCACCGAGTTTTTTGTATTGTTTGACTTCATGTATGATATGCAAGTGCCTAATTAACCATGCAGGGTGATAAGATGCGAGGAGCAGTCACAATGTGATGCGCAGGTTCTTACCTCTCGTCTTAGACTCACTAGCATCCCAATCACAGACAACAAGAAAAAGAAACTAACTACCTAGACTATCCCTAGGGAGTAGGATTATCACTTGTAATTGAGTAATACATTGTGTACATGCATTATGAAGAGTTACAGTTAGCTGACACTTCTTTCAATACACATGAACAATTACAGATATTTAAACAACCAGATAGCCGATTATTTTATGAACAACATTTATTACTCACAGTGGAAAACATCCCTAAAGATACTGAAGAACATTCAACAAGAACATAGGTTCAGGAAGTTAAATACTCTCACAGTAAATGAAAAACAGCTGAAAAATGAAATAGTTCCTCTTCAACATTATTCATTTAGTCGCATTGATACATTCCACATTTCGCTCTCTCCAGCAGGCAAAAGTTGCACTTTCTGACTGTAAAACGAAGTAGTTCCTCTTACAAGCAAAAGAGTTTACAAATTTTCTCAGGGAGAAAAGCCCTTTTTAAGTCCTACTTTCAAATATTTCACTACAATTCCAAAACGCTTCAGTTTTCCCCAGACGCATGATCTTTTAGTGTCCCAAACGTTTCACATTCCTCTATCTTGTCTGTATGCAATCATGAACCACTGGGTAACTGATCATTTTTTGGGTCCATGCATTTATAGCTCCGGATTTCATCTTTTACTCCCCTGGCCCTCCTGGCGATTCCCCTGGTTTCAGTTATACTCCTGCCAAAACGGTCCGTCTTTCTCTGCACCACGGTAGATTAACCGATCTCCTCAAAATTTCCAGCAATCAAATCGACAAGCATGATTCAAAAACAGCAGGTATTACCAATTGAAACGACTATTCCACAAGAAAATGGCAAGGCGTACCACCTGTGGGCTTGACAAACCTAGCCTACGATGGTCAACAGGAAACTCATTGGCGGGAAAACTTAAAGTCGGCATTCGGAAGGAAACAACATCAGAGGCCAAAAGGCTTTCCCAGCCGCAACAGCGGAAAAGGCACAATTTACGGACAAGCAAAACGCGGGCAAGAGAGGCTTTAATCGAAAGTCGGGCGAATTTGTACTTCGGAAGCCAAAATACTTTGAGAGCCGCAACGGCGGAAAAGAGAAGGCTAGAGCCATGCGATGCACATCGGAAGTCGGATGGATTTACATTTCGAAAGACAAATGGATTTCCCATCCGCAATGGTGGACAAGAAACAGCTTCAGGTACACGGCTAAATCAAGTTAAAATGCATCGGCAGTCGGAGCTTTTCACGCTTCGGATGGAAAAACAGTTTGGGAGACGCAACGACGGACGGGAAAAGGCTATCAACTACCGATTTAACAAAAATGACTTAAGTGTTTCGGACAGCTCTTCAAATCAACATCGGATAGAGACTCTTTCATACTTCCGCAACGGAGACCATAGCAAAGACAACTGGTTTGATCAACAAGCAAAAGCAAGCTTAAAAGCTGCGACTCACCATGAAATCCAACGCAATCGAAATCCGATCCTTGGTCAAGAGTTAAGATTTTGTAGTCATTAAAAATTAAAACACAAACCAACAACTCAAAGGATTCAATGACCAAAGCAAAATCATGAGGAGGGGTCCAAAATTTAAGAAATTTGGGGAGAATAGTTGCAGCTGCAACAATTGGCGATTACCTGGTGAACCTAGATCTCTGGGCGATTAATATTTGGGTGACAGACTGTTTAACAACAAATGCATTCTATTGAATTCTTCCATCTATCTGGATTTCTCGAATGCCGGAAGTGTGTACCTTCAATCATTGATAATAGTCCAATTTGGGAGAGTGGAAACCAAGATTTTCAAGTCTAGATAACTCTATTGAGGCCAGAAAATGGGTTTCATTATTACCTTTGTCTTTGCGTAGCTGATAGCTTGGACACCACAGGATTGTAGCACATGGTAAACAGAAATCTTCGTTTTTTCCTCGTCCCCATGCCATTTCAGCACTTTTTATGCTTTTGGAATTTTGTCCCTTTTCATATGAGTCCTCCTGTACGCCTTTCTTACTGAATTTTAATTCAGGATCCTCTATCCCATAGTGTCCTTTTGTGTGAGTGGTGTACTTCAAGTTTCAGCTCACGGACGGAGAGGATCTTTTGGCAATTTAGTACTTATGACTCAGCACCTGCTTTGATTTATGATGCTTTCATAGGATTTTTTACACTTTATTTGCCTTTAGGCATTCGTTTCTTGGCATGGGATCATTTATGTTTAACATACTATTCACCCTGCTCCTTTCCATGGGTCTTATGCTATTGCTCCTTAGAACAATTTAAATGTGACGTGGATGGAGCCCCAACATAGTGTTCCAGACTCTCTGAATCCAGTTTATTACACAGGGATTAAGCAGGAATTCAATGCACACAGAATTATTCAAGAAAATGAATAAGCTGGAAGAAAATATTTAATATAAACAGCAACCCACAGTCTGATCACTAAATTGTTTATCACTCCCAAAAATTCTGATGTTCCCCATGCAACTGCAGGTTCGTCCCCTTTATTGAAAACAAGAAAAATCAAACTAAAGCAAACTGAAAATCATGACTCAAAAGACTACCAGATGGATTATTTATACACAAGACAGAAGAAATCAAACAACTCAGGAAAAATAAGGCTTGAGAACCAAACCATTTACCGGTAGGTTCTCCTCCCACCCCTGCAGATCTTGCAACTTGTAAGTAGAAGGACCAAGCTTGCCTGCAATCTGAAAGGGGCCTACCCACAACTGCTGGAATTTGGTATGCTTTCCCTTCTCATCATGGGGGTGGTCCCATTTGAGGACTAAGTCTCCTACTTCAAAGTCTTTTGTCCCAGCTTTATGCTTGTCAAACCATCTCTTAACTGACTCTTGTTGTTGTTTAAAGCGTTCTTTGGCTTTAGATCTAGCCTCTTCTGCTTTGAGGAGATTATATATTCTTATCTGTAAAACTTCATCATCAGACCCTCTAGAATCTTGAGCTAGTATGGAAGATGGTAGCATGATATTGGGAGGAAGAATAGCTTCTTTACCATAGACCAGGGTATATGGAGACACTCCTATCGCAGACTTGGGGGTGATTCTATCATCCCACGGGGCATTTGGTAATGCTGAGTGCCAACTCCTCTGGTTTTCTATCACAGTCTTCTTTAAAATTCTAATCAAATTTTTGTTAGAGGACTCAGCCAGGCCATTTCCTTGTGGATAGTAATTAGTAGAATAATGCAATTTAATCCCTTTATCATGAGAAAAAGCAGTCAATTTAATAGATGAAAAGTACTTAGCATTATCAAAGACTAACGAAACTGGAACTCCAAACCTGGTCATGATGTGGTCTTGCAGGAAGCTGATGACCTCGTCTTCATTAATCTTATGCAGTGGGATAGCTTCGACCTAGCGAGTGAAATAATCAGTCGCAGTCAGAATGTATTTTTGTTGGAGAGAAGAATTCGGTTTTATTTCTCCAATAATATCCAACCCCTATTGCTCGAATGGTTCCGTGATCATCACAGGATTTAGGGGTGTTGCTGCTTTAGGTTGTCTCCCACCACACCTTTGGCAGATGTCACATCTCCTAAAATGTGCATGTGCATCTTTGAAGAGTTTAGGCCAATAATAACCTGCCCTGAGGATTTTGTGGGCTGTAGTGTCTCCTGAATAATGTCCCTCAGCAGGCCCGTCATGCAACTCTGTCATTACTTTCTTCGCATCTTCCTTTTCTAGGCATCTGAGAAGAACCCCGTCATAATTCTTTCTGAACAATATTCCTTTGAAAATTTGATAAGATGCTGATTTAAGACGTAGCACTCTTCTTTGCTTGGAATTCCAATGTTCTGGTAACAGCCTTGCCTGCAGGTAATGCACAAGGTCTCTGTACCAAGACTCGGGAGCTGTAAATAAAGGACATACATCCATTACCTGTAACTCGGCCTCATCCTCCAAGGCTTGTTCTTCATTGTTCCCACTTTTGTTCATCAGTTTGCACAACCCTTGACCTTTCACTATAGAAGCTGGCTTGAATTCAAGGTCGTACTCTTGAAGAGCTGTTACCCAGTTACCCCTTCTTTCTCCTAACTCTTTCTGTATGAGAAGGGATCTTACAGCAGGGTAGGGGACTATTACCTTGGTTCTATTCTTCAAAATATAAGGCCCGAATTGCTTCACTGCCTTAAATACTGCGTAAGCCTGCTTGTCAATGGCTGGGTAGTTCAATTCAGCCCCTTGAAGACTAGTGCTCATGAAATCTATTGGGAATTCATCCCCCCCATCTTCCTTTTGCGTAAGCACAGCTGCCAGTGAATCATCGGACGCAAATGTATACAGAATAAAGTCTTTATCAAAGTTTGGCATTTTCAGGGAGGGTGCGTGTGCAACAGCAGTCTTAATTTGGCTGAAAGCGTTCTTTTAATTCTCTGTCCACTTGAACTGTTCATTTTGCTTCACCATCTGCTGCAATGGCTTGACAGTTTGAGCGAAATCAGGTATGAACCTTCGAACAAAACATATAGTTCCCATAAAAGATTGCATCCCTTTCTTATTATGGGGCAAGGGGATTTTCTCAATGGCCTTGATCCTTTCTGGATCAATAGAAATTCCTGTCTTTGAAACTATGTGACCCAGCAACTTGCCCTCTATGACAGCGAACACACACTTTTTAGGATTGAGGGAAATGCCATATTTTCGACAGCGTTCGGAAATTTGCTTTAAGTGAAACGCGTGCTCTTCTCTTTTGTTCGAGAATATTGTAATGTCATCAAGGTATACTACAGCACTTCGGCCAATCAATACGCGGAAAGCTATGTCCATAGCCCTTTGAAACGTTGCTCCAACATTTATGAGCCCAAAGGGCATTCTTCTGTAGGCAAAGGTTCCCCATTTGGTTCTGAACATTGTCTTCAATCGGTCTTCTTCAGCTACCAACACTTGATTGTAGCCAGAGAAACCGTCTAATAATGAAAACAATTCAGAACCAGAGACCATTTGCAGCAATTGCTCCATGGGCGGCATAGGGTAGTTATCCTTATCGGAAGCACGATTCAAGTTCCTAAAATCCACGCAGAGCCTGATTTCTCCTGACTTTTTTCTTACTGGTACCAGATTTGATACCCATTCAGAGTGTCTGACTTTGAAGATGATTCTAGCATCCAATAATTTCGTTACTTCACTCTGAATCAGCGGCTCCAATTTTGGATTCATTTTTCTTAACGGTTGCTGATATGGCTTGACACCTATTTTAATGGGAACGACATGCTTGATGATGCTGGTGTCGTATGTTTTCAAATCTTCATACATCCATGCGAAAACATCTTTATATTGTTTAAACAGATTGATGAATCTATCTCTTTCTGCAGGCGAACAACACTTGCCGAGATTTACAAATTTGGGATTCGTCTCAGTCCCTAAATTAATCAACTCAAACTGCAAAGATGAGCTGTGGGTCTTCACATTGGGTGGTCTTCTAAATTTTTCATTTAAATCGAACATTTTTTCCAACGTTCTGATTCCTTTAGGAATGAAATTATCGTATTTCATCTCAGCCTTATGCTCTTCATCATCTACGATCGCTCCTTTAAATACTTCATCATTCGTTAAAAATTCTATGATCTACTGGTCATCATTGAACACTCGTAGGTTTGTAATCATATCAGGTACAGAGGGCCTGAAAAGCAGTTCAATAGAGCATCGATTATTAGTGGGTACGAGTCTAGCGGGTGATGTGGCCAACAGATCAGCAGCCGCGTTTTTAATTCTTGGAATTGAAATAATGTTAAATGCATTAAAATATTTCAGCAAATCCCATACATCATTCTGGTAAGCCTTTAAGTGAGGAGAAACACAATGTATCTGATTCCAGATTTCTTTCACAATAATTTCAGAATCTCCAAAAACTTTTAGATTGCTTGCCTTTAATTCAATTGCCTTCTTTAGTCCCTGCACCAGTGCTTCGTACTCAGCTGTATTATTAGTACACTCAAACTCTAATCTACATGAAAGGAAATGTTTATTCTTCCGTGGGTCAATCAGGACACAGCTAGCCCCTGACCCTTCTAATGTCTTAGAGCCATCGAAAAATAAAGTCCAAAAATCATTAACTAATGAAAACGAATCTACTCCTACTGCTAAGTCTACTATTTTACAGTCAATCTCATCAGCCTGCGAGAATCGAAGGAGATCAGGCTGGGTGTCAGATGTGTTGCTGGCTTCTTCCGCTTGATAATTCCCAGGTTCCAACTCAATAAAATAGTTTCCCAAGACAGAATCCACTGGTACATTCTTCTCATCCAGCTGAGTGACGTTATATTTCATATGAGGCTCTCTTAAAATCTTAATCTGATTCGGGATTCCTTTGTATGGCAACCACAAATGTGACCAATCAGAATCGAAATATCCATTAAGTTTGGCCGACCAATCTCTGCTCAGGATAAGGCCGTACGCATCTGGTATATCAGCCACCATGATATTAATGACCTGGCATACTTTATCATTTGAAGCCAGATGGACTAGGACATATTCCATCTCATCAATTACCTTCACATCTGTCCTGTCCAACTGAACTACTCTCCATGGGGATGGCTTAGGCTGCCCATTGATTCTTTTAGAGACAGATATCGGCATGAGATTAACAGTTGCCCCTGAATCTACCAAGCAATTATGTACATTGTAGTTAAATATTTCAAAAGTAAGGAGGAAAGGTGGATGCTTGTGCTTGGACTTGCCTCCACTGCTGGTCTCTCCAATCTCTTCTTCTTCTTCTGGTTGATTGTTAGTGGGCGTCTTCCAATCTGATGCTTCAAGGGCTTTCAACAGCTTTTCGTTTTGCTGTGGCACTTTGCACATTTCGAATAGTGGAACATTCACCTTTATCTTCTTTAAATCCTCCACAATGTCATAATCCATCTGTTGTTCCATGGGATGAGGCCTATCATCATTCTCCTTATCTTCATTTGGCTTGGCCGTTGTATCATTCTGTCTAGGATTTTGGCTAGTAATAGTGAATTCTGGAATTTTATCAGCCAAGCATTTATTTTGAAATTTCTTCTTAACATTTCTCTATAGCCTCTTAATCTTTGGGAGTATAAGACTGTCTTCTTTAACCATCCCTTGGCTCCTTGTGGCTACGTTGGTTTCCACAACGTCCTTGTACCCCTGAGTCTTTTCTTCTTCAGCGTCAAATAATGAGATAGAATTCCATAAAGCCATGGTTTCTTCTTCCTGTTCTTTAGTAGAAGTAGAAGTAGAAGTTTCTTTTCTTTCTTCTTCTCCCTCTTCTATTAATCTAGAATCTAACAGTTGATTCATGACCAATGTCATCGAATTTATCCATTGAGGACAATTCTTTTCAGAGTGTGATTGTTGGTGGAAAGTGCAAAAATTGTCCAAGCCTACCTCTGTTAAATTCATAGATGCAACATTGTGAGGAGGAGGTTAAGACTGACGGTTATCCTCTCTTTTCTTATAATATGGCTTATAAAATTTTTGTGCTTCCTTTTCTTTCTCCATATCTATGATTTTGTTGGAAAGTTTCTGCATCATTTTGGCCATATTTTCCAAATCTGGAGACTTTTCTTCCTTAGGCTTAGTAAACAATAAGGATTTTCTTCCCACACCCTTTTCTCTTGACTGCTCTAGATATTCTTCAATACTGTCTCTTTCAGCTTCCACTACTTCAGCCTCTTCATAGGTTTCCGTCAACGTAGGCTTGGCCCTGCCTTTGGAAAACATGGCCAAATCAGGGCCTAAAGCTAAAGTATAATATTCAATCAGAAATTTATCTAAAGGTCTATCCTTTTCAGAGAAATTCTTGAGATAGGCTGCAAACCTTTGTGTGAAACTGTGCACCTTTTCTTTTCTTTCTTTCTTCAACGCGCACAACCCTTTCATGAGAGCCGCATGAGTTTTCTGAGTTGCATACTTACTTCTGAAAATTCTTTCGAAGGTATCCCAATCAGGGATAGAATTAGCAGGCAACCCAAAGTACCATGATGCTGCAGCTCCTTTAAGGGTATGCGGGAACAGTCTACAAACTACATCTTCATGCTCCCTATCCCTCAATCCTTCTATTGCCAAGTAAAAACTCTACAGATGATCATCTACTAGTATCTTCTCATTGGGATCGAATTTAGGCAACAACTTTTCAAAGGATTGAGGCAAATCATGTAACGGAGGGGTTAGGTTTAAGGGTGATCTGGCTCTCCATGCAAGTGGTGGATTTGGCGGGTTAGGTGGTTGGTTTGCGTTTATGCCAGCCATGAGTCTGGGTGGAGAGTGAGGAGGTGAACCAACTGGAGTATGAGCAGGAGAACTGTGAGGGATTTCTGGGCCTTCTTGATTCAAAGGTAGCACAACTTCCTATAAGGTTGTTTCTACAAGCTCTTCCTAGTCTCCAACCAACACTGAGCCTTCCGCTTCAGGACGATCCTTCCTTTTATACTCTCTTCTGGGAAGTTCAGGGATGATTGGCAATCCTCCAATCTTCTTTACATATGCCCTGGTGTGTCTTCTCAGATCATTAACAATTTTGTTGCCAACAGAATATAGAATATAGATGTTCTTCATAGGCAGTAACAGTAAGGCATTCTCCCCAGTCAACGTTCCCAACTAGCCCGTTGACTGTTTGGTATAGGGAATCCATCCGGTTTGCGGTCCGGCTACCGTAGGTCAAAGTAACAAAACAAAGGTTTTACCGGTTGTGGCCCGATCCATCGAGTTTTTTGTATTATTTGACTTAATGTATGATATGCAAGTGCCTAATTAACCATGCAGGGTGATAAGATGCGAGTAGCAGTCACAATGTGATGCGTAGGTTCTTACCTCTCATCTTAGACTCACTAGCATCCCAATCACGGACAACAAGAAAAAGAAACTAACTACCTATACTATCCCTAGGGAGCAGGATTATCACTTGTAAGTGAGTAATACATTGTGTACATGCATTATGAAGAGTTACAGTTAGCTGACACTTCTTTCAAGACACACGAACAATTACAGATATTTAAACAACCAGATAGTCGATTATTTTATGAACAACATTTATTGCTCACAGTGGAAAACATCCCAAAAGATACTGAAGAACATTCAACAAGAACATAGGTTCAGGAAGTTAAATACTCTCACAGTAAATGAAACACAGCTGAAAAATGAAATAGTTCCTCTTCAACATTATTCATTTAGTCGCATTGATACATTCCACATTTCGCTCTCTCCAGCAGGCAAAAGTTGCACTTTCTGACTGTAAAACGAAGTATTTCCTCTTACAAGCAAAAGAGTTTACAAATTTTCTTAGGGAGAAAAGCCCTTTCTAAGTCCTACTTTCAAATATTTCACTACAATTCCAAAACGCTTTAGTTTTCCCCAGACACATGATCTTTCAGTGTCCCAAACGTTTCACATTCCTCTATCTTGTCTGTATGCAATCATGAACCACTGGGTAACTGATCAGTTTTTGGGTCTGTGCATTTATAGCTCCGGATTTCATCTTTTACTCCCCTGGCCCTCCTGGCGATTCCCCTGGTTTCAGCTATACTCCTGCCAAAACGGTCCGTCTTTCTCTGCACCACGGTAGATTGACCGATCTCCTCAAAACCGCCTACAATCAAATCGACAAGCATGATTCAAAAACAATAGGTATTACCAATTGAAATGACTATTCCACAAGGAAATGGCAAGGCGCACCACCTATGGGATTGAAAAACCTAGCCTACGACGGTCAACAGGAAACTCATTGGCGGGAAAACTTAAAGTCGGCAGTTGGAAAGAAACAACATCGGAGGCCAAAAGGCTTTCCCAGCCGCAACGGCGGAAAAGGCACAATTTACGGACAAGTGAAACGCGGGCAAGAGAGGCTTTAATCGGAAGTCGGATGGATTTGTACTTCGGAAGCCAAAATACTTTGAGAGCCGCAACGACGAAAAAGAGAAGGCTAGAGCCATGCGATGCACGTCGAAAGTCAGACAGATTTACGTTTCGGAAGACAAATGGCTTTCCCATCTGCAACGGCGGATGAGAAACGGCTAAATCAAGTTAAAACGCATCGACAGTCGGAGCTTTTCACGCTTCAGATGGAAAAACAGTTTGGGAGCCGCAACAGCAGACGGGAAAAGGCTATCAGCCGCTGATTTAACAAAAATGACTTAAGTGTTTCAGACAACTCTTCAAATCAACATCAGACAAAGACTCTGTCATACTTCCGCAATGACAACCACAGCAAAGACAACTGGTTTGATCAACAAGCTTAAAAGCTACGGCTCACCATGAACTCCAACGCAATCGAAATCCGATCCTTGGTCAAGAGTTAAGCTTTTGTAGTCATTAAAAATTAAAACACAGACCAACAACTCAAAGGATTCAATGACCAAAGAAAAATCATGAGGAGGGGTCCAAAATTTAAGAAATTTGGGGACAATAGTTGCAGCTGCAACAGAACCATATACCAATCTTGTTTGTAAAAATTGCAACCCACCAAGAGGTGATCAGCCGTCTCAAATGCTGCCTGACAGAAATAGCATATGAAAGGACCATTAAAGCCACACTTCTGGATATTTTCACTTGTAAATATTTTTTTTTTCAAAGAAACCAAACAAAGAAATTTGCCTTTGGCAGACAAGAGTGCCAAACTAAAGGCCAAATCACAGATGAAAAAGAGGAAATTTGAGCTTGAAGAAGAGAATTGAATGCTTTAGCAATAGAGTAAAAATTGTCTGTAGCCCAACCCCAATGATCTTTATGTGTAGAGTGAACTGGATCTAGGCCCGAGAGATGAGAGATCAGCACCGATTTATGGGGATTAAATTAAACAGGAAGATATGGGAAATTCCATCCAGACCAATTGCCATCATAATCCCAAATACAAATATCTGCCAGGCGAATTAGACCTTTATTCTTATACCAGTTCATTATCTCATGTAATTGAGGAACAGAGGAGAGAGGAGGACTGCTAGAGATAGAATCCTCTAAGAGAAGGGTCTTCATCCCATTGCCTGGTACTCTATACAATATTTTAAGGAAAAAACCAAAACCTTTCCTGCAGGAATTCCATATAACTAATCCAGAAACAGTATTGGTAGAAGAGATATTTCGTAAAGAGCCACCTTCCAAATACTTCATCCTAAAAATTTTACTAACAGGGTGCTTTGGATCATCAAAAATCTTCTAAATCAACTTGTCGATCATTGCCAAATTAGCAAGACCAAGATCATGAATTTGAAGACCACCTTTTGAAGAGGGGCGCTTGAGTACCTCCCATCTCACCAAATGCATCTTATTTTGTCCACCTTTCCCTCCATTCCATAAAAAATATCTCAATAGTTTAGCTATCTAAGCTGATATAGCTTTGGGAGCAAGAAGCAGACTTGACTGGAAAATAGGAAGGGCTGAAAGGACTAATTTAATCAAGATCAGTTTCCCAGATTTAGTTAGCCATTGGCCCCCCTAGGAGGAAATTTTTTCCTTTAGCTTGGCCAACACTTCAATCCACATAGAAGGAGGAGACGAACCAAGAGTTAAAAGAAGTACTAAATACTTTATTTTTTCCCACTTGATGAATCCAGGGAAGCCAAAGAGTTCTAAAATCCGAAGAAGAGCAAGCTGATCTACATTCCAACCATAAACAACAATTTTATTTTTATTTATCAAGGAACCTGAACTTAGATAGAATTTTTTGAGAATCACATTGAAGGCCCAGGAAATTGGCATAGAGGCCCCTCCCAAAAGAAGAGAATCATCCACAAAAATAGCATGGTTGATTGGATCAATACGCTTAGCAATCTTAATTACCAGAATGTATCTGGCTTCCTTTTCAACTAATAGTTTTCTACTAAGGGTTTCAGCCATCAAAATGTATAGGAAGGGGGACAATGGACAGCCTTCACGAAGGCCTCAGGTGGCTTTAAAGAAATCAGTGGGTCTACCATTTACTAAAGGGGCAAAACAGGGCTTATCAGTACATGATTTTATCAAGGTTACAAATTCTAGACATAAACCAAAAGAAAGCAAGACTTCGTAAAGGAAAGGGAGCTTAACTCGACCAAAAGCATTCTTCACATCCATCTTTATTATCATGCATTTCTCTTTCCTTAAGAATCTTGATTGCAATGCTTCTTGAACTTGGATGACGTTATCCACTAGGTGTCTACCTTTGACGAAACTCCCTTGAAGAGGAGAGATCAGCTTATCAAGCAATGGCTTTAATCTGTTTTCTAAGAGTTTGGGTATTATTTTATAAGAAGCATTACACAGAGAAATTGGTCTGAACCTATTGAAAGAAGAAGGATTGACTTCTTTAGGGATGAGGGCAAGGAACGTAGATTTGGTGCACCCACCCATTTTTTATTTTTTCTGGAAGGCAGTAATCATACGCAGCAAATCAGACTTGATGATAGGCTAGTAGAATTTATAAAAGTGGACCGAAAATCCATCTGGCCCAGGAGCTTTATCAGACTCCATGGACCAAATAAATTCAACAATTTCCTGCTTCGAGAAAGGCTTCATTAAATCAAAATTGTCCTCAATGCTGACCAGAGAAGGGACATTATTCAGAAATTCTAAAGACACTTCCTCATAGTTACATCCATCATCTTTAAACAACATTTAAAAGTGCCTGCTAGCTGACTGCTTAAGAATATCTTGACCTTTAATGATGACCCCTTCATCATCAATGATTTCTGAAATGTGATTTCTGGAAATCCTGGCCCTACATTGACGATGGAAGAATGAAGAGTTCTTATCCCCGGCCTTCAGCCAAAGAATTTTTGAATTCAACCTGAGATGCTCCTCCTCTTGTCTAAAAGAATTATTTTTTTTAAGTTGAGCAAGTTGTTCCAGGGTGATATGAGAGATGGTTACTTCTCTATTTTCCAAATCTACTTGCAAAGCAAAAAGCTCTACTACTCTATCCTTCCTGATAGTCAAAGGAGTAAGAAGAGGAAATTTTATCCAATTCTTCAGCATGCACTTGGTCTGTTTCATTTTTTGTTGCCAAAAAAAACTGGGAGAGCCGACCACAAATTGGGACCACGCCTAAAAGATAATATCCATAAACCCTTCACGTTCAAGCCAGAGAGGACTAAACCTGAATGGAATAGGGTCAAGCTCCTCTTCTATTTCAAACTAGAAAGTGATTGGATGGTGATCAGATGCAAGCTTAGGAATAATTTTAGATGAAATAATCCACTTACTATCTAGCAAAGGACCATGAACTTAGAAGCGATCTAGTCTGGCATATATGCTAGCGGCCACCACTCGATGGTTTGACCATGCGAAACGACCAAGCTTCAGATTTAAGTAAAACAAATCCCAATCTTGATTCAATTTTTCCACAACATCTTGCATAAATTATTTTCCATGCAATCCTCCTTTCTTCTCATTTAGAGCTGAAGTTATATTGATATCTCCTGTTATAATAATATTTGCTGGAGAATGGAGCTCAAGGAAATCATAAATCAACTGCAACATTCTTTTTTTTCACATAATTAACTCGAATGTATAGATTAAAAAGGGAAAAAGTAATCTTACTATTATAATGTAAGAGCTATGAAAAGATCCAATGTTGAGTGGCATACTCTTGTTTTAGCTAAAAAATTTCTTCATGCCATAATGTAACTAGTCACCCACAGGAACCTCTAGCGCCGACCGCTTTACCAGAAGACAAATTCCACTTGTTTTTGCTTATGAGAAGGAGAGAATCCTTCTCAATTTTGGTCTCTTGAAGTAATAGGAGATCAGTAGGATCCAATTTCATTAAATTTTTAACAGCTTCGGCTTTGCTTGAATGCTTGTTGTAAAGGAAAGTTTCCTATGGCTAGGGTTTAAGAGGCCATCAACATACTAGGGTTGAAAGGTGGATGCAAATGGTTCTGCAAGTACATACAAGAAAGATTCTAAGATTATAATGGTTCATACCTTAGCCAAACGAAGGTTGATCCAAGCAGCCCTTCAATCCTCTTCTTGCTCCTCTTGCTCCTCTTGCCCCAAGAGACCTGCAAAATGAATTATACCTTCCTCAAACCAATATGACCACATATAAATTAATGATAATCAAAGAAACATGAAATATTAATCTGATTAACATCAAAATCTGATCATAAACAAAGATTCAATCACACATTAAACAATGATTTGGGAAGAAGAAGGACATCACATATTTATTAATCTTGAAAACAAGTACAAATATACCTTCTCTCCAAGTTCGGCACCTCACAAAACCTTGATCTGGTTCTGCTGCTTCTCTTCTCCAAGGAACTCATCCTCCAAGCTCTACAACACAAGGAGAATGCTTCTAGGGAAAAGGTGTGGGCAAAGAGAGTCTCGGTTCCTCCAGCATAACAATGCAAAAATTCAAGTCTCCTCTCATGGACCTCCCTACCTCTATTTATATGCTTAATGAAGAGTTAGGGTCGAAGACAAAGTAGTTACAACTGAAGGAGTCAGTTGCATAACTACTCAAACTACCCAAATTTCAAAATAAGTATTTTTTTGACATTTTTCAGGAGGCGTATAAGGGTTGTAGAAACAACAGTTGCATACATGAGGAGGTATATGTGGGTTGCAATGTAGAAAGTCATGTATTTAAGGCATATGCGACTATTCTATATAGCAACTCGCATACGTCCATAGGTTTCCTTAAGGAAACTTGCATACAAATAAAAAATCTCATCTTTAGGATATTTTTGGGCATTATCAGACTTTGATGTCTTCTAGAAAGTTTTAGCTAACAAAAATACCTTTCCAATGGTGTAGACATGAGGTCAAATGGAGTTACAAAACTCAAGATATAGGTCCTCCAAGATAGGTGTTTTTTCAGTGATTTGCAATGACTTTCATGAAGTTTCATCATGAAAATTTCGACATGCGACGAAATCATGAGAAAGTGGTCACAGAAAGAGATGTTTCATTTTGAGCTAGAACAGATTCCCCTTAATGTATGAGGTTAGAGAGCAAGACTATAGCTGAAATACATTATAAAGGAAACATTTGAGTATGGAGAGAGCAGATAATCCAAGATCGAAAGGCTCGAACAAAGGTACCTGAAAAAGAGATAAATGTCAGAGAAAAACTGATCTCTTTGATATACAAGTCCATATACAAATCATCGCCATAAAGATATAGGCGAATCCAACATATGTATAATTGATGAAACTATCATGGTCACTCAATATGCAAAAAGGCACCATATCAAATCTAAAGGAGTCATGGCCACAAATCAACAAGGTGGATCCATGCTCAAAAATCGATCATAGACACAAAAATACAAGGTGGATCTATGTCTCAGCAAGATGTCATATAAAATGTAACAAGGTCTTGTGCAACTTGGGCAATAGAAAAATCATGAAGCTATTGTCGACCCAAGTTATTCAATACAAACCGCCCAAAAAAGGTACAAATCCTAACCACGCGAACATGGAGGAAACCGTTTGATTAAACCGTTTGATTATCGGTCAATAATGAGAACTGTTAACAAACATGAGGAAAACCACCATTAATGAAAATGGTCCCCAAGGCACCTAGTACATTCTAACAAGTGTGAATACAAGGACTTGAATTTGAACACTTGAAGAATCTATCGAGTAGGAGACATTAAGATATTCCCACTACCCAACAGTGAGGGAAATTGCTACTTATGACTACAATCCCCAAGGTACTGTCATAAAACTCTAAATCTCATTCCTAGAGCAAGATGTGTTGCAGTCGATAGGAAGAGATCCGTTGGAAGGAAGGCATTAAGGCATCCTTCATCATCCAACATAAGGTAAGTCAAAGACTAATTGGATCTGGAATTGGTACCGAATTTCATGACAAGAAACGTTGAAGACATGATGTAATGAACTGATACCAGGGAATGGCCGACATAAAAGGTCAACACAACTACAGAAAGGATAACAAAGGTTTAACCCTTGAACAATGACCACGACACAAAAGTGACTTAGGCAGCTTTTGACACAAAAGTACCAATGACACAAATATGCATTGTAGGAGACATTAACAGATTCCCCATATAATTGGAAAAGAGACCAAATGGAGGAGTAAGAAACTCTCAATCAGGATAAGGTCAAAATATTAGGACCAAACTGTTGATAGACTCAAAACTGGTGCTTTGTTCAAGGAAACAAGACTTCCTGCCATGATGTAAAAAACATGTGAATGAACTTCCCTTCATCCAATTTAGTCTCCTGAGGCCACAAAAGTATAAAACAAACCACAGAAGAACTCTCTTAGCTTCTGAAGAAGTAAGGCGCACCTTCTTCGTACTTAGTTGGGGAGGTATGAAAAGGTTAAATTACGTCCTACCCAACACTCCTTCAAAAGCAACATATAGCCTGAGTTTTACGAATGTGAAGGAAGGAAAGATCACTCAAAAAGATCTATTTGATTACAAGAAATGGGGCTTACAACAATAAACTCGATGCTTTGTTCTTTAGGGTTTAACAAGCATGACAAAGACATAAAGTACACTCGAAATTTTTTTCATGTTTTGGTTCAAAGCATAAAAAAGAGAAAACTAATCTCATACTAGGGGTTCCTTTTCCGTAAGTTTAGTCCCTCGGGTCCAGAAAAGTGATAAACCTATGCCTGAGAATACTCTTCTCAATTCTGAAGAAAAGAGAGTGTTCCTTTCTCATATTATTCCACATGGTCCGAGAAAGCGATAACCTACCAGCAATGTGGATGCCCATTCACATATTCTTAATGATCCTGAACGGACAAGTTTACTCAGCAGTAAAGTATATTTTGAGGAGTCAGACCTGGGCCTAAAGAAACTCAATATCTTTCCCATGAAGTTTTAATGAGTCCGAGAAAGTCAACTGGTAGCCTTCTTACTGTTTTTAATGAGCTTGAAGGAGAGTAGAAAGAATTCTCTAAATGCGAGGAAATGAGTGTCAAAGGAAAGAAAAACTAGTTCCAAGCGTAAGGAATAGACCTATGCATAATGCAAGGAAAGTGAGCAAGATAAGGACACTCGGGGAACGTCTCCTCAAGGTAAAGGGTGTCAAGTTACAAAGGAAAAATGATACAAGTCTTAGCAATGATGAGAATAGTGATGAGGGCTTATACAACAAGATAAAAGCATGCAAGCTGGCATCATGCTCATAAGCGCGAGCAAGGCACATGCAAATGCATTTACAGCTTGAAAAACAAGACAAGACCAGTAAATAGTTGTGAATCCTACTAAGAATCATGTCTCCAAGAAACAACAGCATCAGGATCATATTCAAAAGAAAATATCTTATGCAGGTCACTTTGGCAGAAACACATGCGACTTTGCTATCTTCTACAAAAGATGTAGTCAAGGAAAAATCAACGAAAGAGGACTCTATAGTGCCAAGATCCGAGGGTTTATAATCAATAACATCAACCTAAGAAGGAGAGCAAAAATCAACAAGGGATATAGAGTCTGCAGGAACAAACTCAATATCACAGGAGTTGAAAAATTCATAAGAAAAATCAAACTCATAAGGATCACTGAATTACTGTTCAAAGGAAGAGTCAAGAGACTCAACAAGACCAACATAAGAAGAAAGTTCATGATTACTAGGCAAATCAGGGTTAGAATTAGTCACAACTGAACCAACATTCAAAAGAAGTTCAGATTGTATCAAAGACTCCAGGAAGATCTCATCCGAAGGAAGGAGATCATCTGAGATAGGACACATGTCTAAACTTTCAAATGGATCGACAGAGTGGAGATTAGGCCCCACAGTCTGTATAGGATGACTCACCTGGTCAACTACTGGGACCAAGTCCTAAGAAGGTAAGCATGAAAACAGAGGCTGCTTCTTAGTAGCAATTAAACGCAAAGGACATGAGGCCACATAACTCACCTGTGGCGGGGTAGTGTCTACAGAAACACTGGGAATTAATAAAGGAAAGACCTGGTCTCTAGTTAGGTCAGGAGACAGATCAAGAAAATCCAACTGATTTATAGTGACAATTTATTCTCCATGATTAAAGTACATCATCCAAAATAATATTGACATGACATCTTGCATGGCATAGGCATAATCAAGTCCAAGGAGCATATTGAAGTCCAAGGGGTCTTCTATCACCATGAAGTCAACTAAGACGGTATTCCCACCCAAAGTAACAGGTGTTTGAGCAAGAATTCCCAATGCTATACAAGTTCTTCTATCAAAAACCAATAACTGACTAGCAGTTGACACAAGGATGGGAGATCCCATGCCTCGCTAAGCACGAGCAGACAAGATACTAACTAAGGCTCCTTCATCAACAATACAACGAGCAATCGTGTATTGTTCAACTTTAACCTTTATCTGGAAAGGTGCGTTAGAAGGAAGGCGTGGCTCAACTAGGCTATCCCAATCAAAGGAAGCAATCCGAGAGCTTGGTGGGGGTTGATCATAAATGAGTTAAATTCCCCCTTGTTCAGTAATTTTTTAACTAGCAGTGAAGAAAATGCGACTGGCAGACACTTCCCTCTCCAAAGGAAGAGTGGGATTGATCGACAATGTAATCGATTCAACCGCTTTGTGAAAGTCACTCTCTGAAGGGAGAGTGGGATTGACCAAATATGACATTGGTTCAATCACATCAGGATCACTCTCTGAAAGAAGAGTGGGATCAACCAAAGCTGAGATTGGTTTGACCACTTGATCAACCAAAGGTTGAGTAGGTTGTTGAGAAACTATAGGTTCTTTAGGAGAAGGAAATCCTTGAGTCTTGGACCACACTCTTCGCACCTATGCAATGGCAGGGCACTAGTGAGTAAGATGATCTGCCTCGCATAGATTACAAGGGAACTTAATTTTGCACTTCTAACGACTAGTTTTCTCAACGATGTCAACATGCCTAGCAGTGGCTGACTGTTTGCTCTCAACATGACCTACAGAGGTAGAGATTTTGCCCCCAGCATGACCACCAGAGGCTGGGTAACTGGGTCCAACCTGACTAAGAGAGGTTGGTTGTTGAAAAGCTTCAGAATGTTCAAAAATAGGATTACCATGAAACCAAACTCTTCACACCTCCACGATAGAAGGACATTTATAAGTAAGGTGGTCTCCCTCACAAAGATTACAAGGAAACTTGGGCTTGTGTTTTGAATGGTTATTCTTTTCAACAGTGTCAAGATGACTCGTAGTTGCTGATGGATTGTCTCTAGCATGAACCACAGAGGATTAAAGAATGTCCCTAGCATGACTTGTAGAGGCTAAGAGACTAGGTCCAACATGACCTACATAGGTTGGATGGGCACCACCAGCATGAACTGCAGAGGCTGAATGGTTAGGATCAACATGCTTTGCATCAGTTGAGTGTGTGCCCCCAACATGAACTTCAGAGGTTGGGTGGATGGATCCAACGTGACTCATAGAGGTTGGATGGGGAGGTTCAACTTGAAAAATAGAGGTTGAAAGGGTGCCCTCATCATGAACTACAAAGGCTGAGTGACTAGATCTGACATGACCTGGAAAGGTTGGAAGGATCCCACCAGCATGATGAACAGAGGCTGGATGGTGAAGATCAACTTGACATGCAGAGGTTGAGTGCTTAGATCCAACATGACCTGCAGAGGTTGGATAGGTGCCCCCAGCATGAACCACAGAGGCTGGGTGGTGAGGTTCAACTTGACCAACAGAGGTTGAACAGGTTCCCCCTTTCCTATGTGCCTTCTTCCTATTCCTTCTTCTTTTACTCCTTTTAGACTGTCGGTTACTAGTATCAATACTTTCACTGCATGAGGTAGACGGAAGAGGAGAATCAACTACTTGTGAAGGGGAAGCAATGTTTTGATTCCATTGATATAAGTATCTTACTTGAGAAGCATCAGGAGCATTCAAGATAGTTGGAGTGGAAAACAACCACACCAGTAGACCTAGGGTGAATCCAGGTAGATTCAAGGTGGCCATCAAAGGAACACCAACATTCCCTATGAGAGGAATAGTACAAGGAGTTCCTAGCATGGGGATCTCTTGATTGGTGTTCAAATGGGTGCTATACATAGTTTCAAACTAGGAGACAAAGTATAAGGTTGACAGGAAACCAAAATTACAAATCACACACCTAAAGGCACACTAAGTACAGACAAACCACACAACAGTCACTAAAAATTAAAGCCAAACAAACAAACAGGTATAAGATACACTTTCCAAAAGAAAGTTGAGAGACAGTTACTTGGTGTCCTTGTAGATGTTCTTAGTCACAAGCAGAGGAATCATCCAACACCCTCCCACACCTTCTACCGGGGTTACCTTCCAAGCCCGTCCAATGTCAACCAGAAATAGCCTTCCGGTGTACCTATGTATGAACCCTAGATGTCAAAGAAACTAAAGGCTACCTTAACGATATTGGCAATCTAGGGGGACAGTCACAAGCCTGTTTTGTACACATAGGCAGGGTAGCAAATCCAGAAACCTTGTCTAAGATAGAATCCCCAAATGCGCAAAAACCTTGGTCTATGCTTTGACAAGGAATCAGAGGGTTATCTCCTCAATCCAAGTCTCCACGCGTCCTCGTGCTTAACTCCCATTTGAGAGTAGCTTCCCAGATACAATCAACATAGAAAAGGGTTTACCTAGTGATTGGCCAACTACATCTGAATTTAAACACTTGTGGTGAGTTTAAACACCCTATCCCACAAGTCTAGCCTAATCTAGTTGGTGTATGACCCTATAAAATAAAACTTACTAATAATTTTTAAATTATATAGTTTATTTTAAGGGTTGTTTTTATTCAGAGGGTAAATGGCGCGAAACTTATGTGATAATTTGACTCAAAGTTGAAACAAAATGACCAAGAAAAGAGAAATGAAATGAAAAAAGCAAAAAGTATTCTCTTTATTTTTCAAATAAAAACTTGAAAGCCACCAAAAAACAAATTCTTTTATTTTATTTTTCTTTCAAAAACAATGATATGCCATGCAATCTAAACTAAAAAACTAATATACATGCATATAAAGCAAAAATATGTTTTTTATTTTTCTTTTATAAATGAAAAAGAAAAAACGGCCTATCAACTAATGCAAGCAAGTACTGTAAGCAAAGAAAATAGACAACTACTCTACACCCCCACAAACAAACCCAAGGTTTCCCTAAAGTTGGATATCAACCTCTCTTGAAAGGAAGGCTCATAAAGGTAAACAAGCCAACAACTTTGGAATGAAGATACTAAGCAATAAGACTAACATAAACAAAGGTCAAGAAGTCCCAAGTATCAATCTAAACCTACAAACAGAGGTTGCTCAGTACCTTGTCCAACAAGGTCAAGCCAAAGAAGGAGGTGGGGGGAAAAGTAGTAAAAACAAGTTCAAAGACTTGAAAGAGACTTACAAGATATATAAAGAGCACCTAACAGAGATAAAACAACCTCTAAGGAGTCATGCACATGTAGAGGACCCTTGAAGACCCTACAAACAACCCTCAAATCACCCAAAAACCTTAAGAAATCATGAAAGAACACAAATTTAGGTGCATATGAGGGTTTCCTTAAGGCAAGACATGTATGACACATGCATTGCAGGTAGTACAAGTCATGTATACAACATAGACATGCGATTGTTTAGCCTGAAATTCGCATATGGATGACAAAAGGCACAAAAAGGATAAAAGACTGACCTAGGAAGGCAGGAAAGGTGTTCCAACAAACTCAAAAGGTGTTCCTAACTTGTAAGAAGGACCTGAAACCTTACAAAAGGCTGGAATAAATACAGAGAAACCCCAAACAGACAAGGCTCTCCCCAGCAAAGTCGCCAGTTCTATTGTAAAGGAAAGTTTTCTATTGCTAGGGTTTAAGAGGCCATCAACGTACTAGGGTTGAAAAGTTGCAAATGGTTCTGCAAGTAAATACAAGCAAGATTCAGAGATTAGAATGGTTCATACCTTAGCCAAACAAAGGTTGATCCAAGAAGTCGTTCAATCCTCTTCTTATTCCTCTTGCTCCTCTTGCTCCAAGAGACCTACAAAACGAATTATACCTTCCTCAAACCAATATGACCACATATAAATTAATGATAATCAAATACACATGAAATAATAATCTAATTAACATCAAAATCTTATCATAAAAAAATATTCAATCACACATTGAACAATGATTTGGGAAGAAGAAGGACATCACATCTTTATTAATCTTGAAAACAAGTACAAATATACCTTCTCTCCAAGTTTGGCACCTCACAAAACCTTGATCTGGTTCTGCTGCTTCTCTTCTCCAAGGAACTCAGCCTCCAAGCTCTACAACACAAGGAGAATTCTTCTACAGAAAAGGTGTGGGCAAAGAGGGTCTCGGTTCCTCCAGCATAACAATGAAAAAATTCAAGTCTCCTCTCATGGACCTCCCTACCTCTATTTATATTCTTAATGAAGAGTTAGGGTCGAAGACAAAGTAGTTACAACTGAAGGAATCAGTTGCATAACTATCCAAACTACTCGAATTTCAAAATACGTATTTTTTTAACATTTTCAAGAGGCGTACGCGGGTTGCAGAAACAACGGTCATGTACATGAGAAGGTATATGCTGGTTTCAATGTAAAAAGTTGTGTATTTAAGGCGTACATGACTATTATATATAGCAACTCATGTACGTACATGGGTTTCCTTATGGAAACTCATGTACACATCAAAAAACAAATTTTTAGGGTATTTCTAGGCATTTTCAGACTTTGGTGTCTTCTAGAAAGTTTTAGCTAACAAAAATACATTTCCAACAGTATAGATATGAGGTCAAACGAAGTTACAAAACTCAATATATAGGTCCTCCAATTTAGGTGTTTTTTCAGTGATTTGCAATGACTTTCATGAAGTGTCGTCATGACGAAATCATGGGAAAGTGGTCACAGGAAGAGATGTGCCATTTTGATCTATAACAATGCCCCAACCCCCTACAATTCCAAGAGGTTAACAACATTACTTACCCAAATAAGAGGTATTAATTACTCCCTTAGGGGGGCTATTTCTCTTAGTCCTACCTCAAGACATTTCAATTGTTGCCTGACTACCTTGATTCTTAAGCCTTTCAGCCTCTTCTTCCCTTATCTCCTTCTTATACTTCCTACCAGTTGTTTTTGTTTTGCTCAAAGGAATCATCTTCTGAAGAACCAGAGCTGACATCATGTTTCTTCCGAGCAATATCAGCATAAGAAGGAGGACAGCAAGTATCTACAGGAGAAGAGAGAAGGGAACTGCCTTCTAAGGGAAGAGCAACGAAGGATGGGCTAGTTAGGTCCTTAGACACAGTAATTTATTCTAAGACATGCTCAATCACTTCCTTATGACTCAATTCGCCTTCTTCAAGGATAGTTTCAAAGGAATTTAGGATAGCAAAAGGATTGTGGGCATCCTTAGGAAACAGAAGATGAACTAGCGACAAAGTCACCTAATGTTGATTTTCCTTTATTTTTAGATTCCTGCACGGGTTTTCCTTATTTTTGGACTTGAATCCAGTGGTCTTCTTTCTCTTTAGAATTAACCTCTTTAATTTTATTTTTTTGCAGTTTTAGGCGAAATGGCCATAGCCATGGAAAAATATACACTTAAATAGGATTTGCTCATAGTCCAAATCCCGGGTATAAGACCAGTATGCAATAGTTAACTGAATTGCTTCGGGAAGAGCAATCTCCAGGTCCACTTCTACACAAATCCTAGTGCAAGAAAATTGGTCTTTCCTTTAATCCCGGTCAATGTATCTGCCAATCTTATTCCCAATAATTACCAAAGACTCAGTATTCCAACAATGCAAAGGAAGGAAGGTTAATCTTACCCAAACAGGGACTGCAGCCATGACATCCTAAGAAGGATCGAATTTGGGGGTCCACTTATTCAAGTAAAGCACCTTAGGACCCATGAAGTATTGGCCATTCTAAAAAATCAGATCTCTATCCTCAACAAATTCAAAAATAAACATGAAGAAGCCTCTTCCAACAAAGTGGCTACGAATATCCTCTAAGACTAAAGGCTTCCAATTCCTTTGCACCCATTCTTCAATTGCCTTAAGAGAGGGCCAAAGGCCAGTGAATTGACCAATGAGCCCCCGCTTAGCATGATTTAATGTCGATTGGCAAGTCCATTCAACTGGAAGCTCAACCGACAGAATTTCAACCTTCTTGAAAAACTTATTATACGCCCCCCTCTTTCTCTTACCACATGAACAATCAGCCTTTTGAAAGCTTCCATATCGGGAGGGAGAGGGAGAAGAGGAACCCCTCCATAATCCATTTGGACTAGAGCACAAGGAATCTCACACAGATTCAAGAACCTGCAAAAGAAAATCCCAAAGAACAGCTCCCACAAAACCAATCCTCCCTCTACAAAACAACCACCATACCTACTCAAAGCTAAAAGAAACTAGGATCAGTTCTGGAAACCTTCCACAAAAATCACCCTTCAGGCAGCGTCCATGCAGGAACTCCACGAGAGAGCACGAACCAGACTTTTTGAAACTTGGAATTAACAAATCTCTATCCAATCCATATAGAGGAAATATACTACAGAGAATCACTAATTTATAAATATCTTCCTTTAATATCCAAGGGATAAACCAATGAAGCAAATGATGGATCTAGAACTAGCCATCAGTGACGAGACTGCAATCCTTGAATATGATCCGGTAGCACAAATCAAGGACTCCTCCAAAGAACAAGGCACAAAGCTTCAATTCTATGGATACAGATCTTGAAGCTGTCAATCAGAGAGATGTTTCTAAATCTAGGAGCTAAGCAAAGAGCTATCCCGAACTTGCAAAGAACAAACCCAGGCCCTCCCAAGCACGAACCATAGCCGAAAACACTATAAGGAATTCAAAATCTTCTTGGAGCCAATTTTGTTTACTACCTTGTCTTTCCTTTAGGGATTAAATGCCCCTAGAGATATTTAATTTAGAATCTGACTATATGACCCAGGGTATGTCATGTCCCTCCCTTGAAGGGGCCTTGAAAGTGTTGACCTTGTCAAGTCCCCAAGGTTTAAACATTGAATTGATTAATTATGACTAGGAATTTTGATGATTTAAAATTATGAAGGCATGTAATTTCTAAAATCATGTTAGTTGTAATTAGTTAATTACTATGAAAAATAATTAATGATGGAAATTAGTTGTCAAGGAAGGAGGGTGCATTAGGCAACGTTGATAGGATGGAAAACTGGCAACTATCCAAAAGATAGGAAAAAGCAATATGTCAGAAAAATATGGAAACTGTCAAAAGCGGGGAAAAGCAAGCATTTTTCAAGGAAGGAAAGTTTAGGAAAAGGTGCCAGACATAAAGCATGAAAATTTAGTCAAGAGGGTGAAATTTCTATTTTGGATTGAAGGATATAAACATGGAAACATTACCTAAGCTTCATACTTTCTATTTTTATTAAGGAGGTAAATTTTCCACTTTGAGGTTTAGTTATACAAACAAGGAAACATCATTTGCAAACGAAACTTGCTAATCCCATCAAGGAGGGAGCGCTCGTAGCTTTGGGATAGGATTGGCAAGTGGGTTACTTGCTCAACAGGTGAAGGAATTGCTCAAAAATTCACCCAAGTTCCACTTAAGGGAATTTCCAAATAAATTATTGAGTTTGGTTGATGAATAATTTTGTTTTGAGAGAATGGAGGCTTACATACTAAGTGATGAGCCTTAGTTCCCTTGGGTGATGCGCCCTAAGTCTCCATTCCCCTCTATTATCTTTCCTTTCAATATTCAGTACAAATTACAATGAGAAAAGGAGAATATATATAATAATCAGTTCAATCTATGTTAGAATCTATTCAACCATTGATTTCGAGCTCCAATGAGGAAAACTTCATGTATGCTCTCAGATCAGTGCTGGGTGTTAATTCTGGGCATCTAGTGCTAAGTTTTTGACACCTTTTGCAGATATTAATCCTTACATTATTATTCTAATATTATAATATCCATCATTCTGTTCTGATCTTTGCAACACTATAAGAATTCTATCCAAAATATCCATCATGATTAATTTTCATGAGAGGAGTCCTCTAATTCCCATTTAATGGGCGTTTTTTATATCTTGATGCATTAAATGTGATGTAATGAAAATGAGAATAATATTTGAGTGATTTGATGCATTAAACGTGATATATAAATCTATTTAGATCATTAGTTGCAGGTATGAACCACGTTTGATATGAAATTTATCACTATTTGTATACCCTTGCTCATTGACTAGGTATTTTCGACTAGTTTCATTGTTTTTAGCATTCTGGAAGATCTATAAGCTCAAATGATGATCTGTAAGTTTTTGCAGGTTTTTAATTCACTCCTATACCCATCTCAACTTACATAGTGATAATTCATTGGGGTCGTACTGTGTTTGAGTATCCTCCTTTATGCAAGTTTTCCCTGGGCCAAAATCCTAGTCTTTGCCCAAAACACCCCAAACATCCTCAAGATATTTTAGATATGTCATTAGCCTATCAAAATGCAATTTTTGGCCTAATACATGACTGATAAATTATATGAACCTTTGAAAAACCTTGGTTTTCTGGAAGTGATTGTTCAATCCTTGTTTGCATTGGTTGGGACACCCAGAAGCGTGGGAGTAGACTTCAACGGAGCTGATTTTGAAACCTAAAAGGACCTAAAAACTCGGTGCTTAGGTAAATAAATGTCTCTATCCAATTTTTTCACTTTTTATCTTCCATTATCCCACTTCCATTCCCAGATTTGTCAGTATTGCCTAAATTTTTCCCTGCATAAAGAAATGACTGATTTTATTGCAATGTTTTAATTTTATATTTTAATTATATCAACAACATAGTTAGTATTCTGGTATGATATCAGATCCAGGATATTATAGTGGTATCAAATCTCTTTCCTCCACCCCTTCGACAGATCGATCTTCATTTCCCTTCCGACGCTTCGGCTGATCGATCTTCTTTTCTCTTCCGAAGCCTTATCGGATAGATCTTCTTTTCTCTTCCAGCGCGCATCGAAAAAATATTTTGAGATGGCTTGGAGAGCTTCTACCGAGCGACATCAGAAAGTTATCTGAGATGCCTTAGAGAGCTTCACTCGAGCGACATCGAAAAACTTTTACTGAGATTTCCTATACTTAGAAAAAAAATTGATTTTTTTTCTCCTCTTCCTCTTTCTGTCGTCGTTTCGTCACCCTTCTGGCAAGATTTTTTGACACCTAGGCTTTGATTTGGCGACCCCTTCAACAAACTAAGCAGACGTATCGGCTGGCTTCAACAAACACCTTCCAATGATTTTGACACTTAGAAAATTTTCAAACAAAAAAAAAATCATTTTCCTTGTCAACTGGGTTTTGGGTTGTTAGCTGATGTATCGGCTCAACCGAGCCGAGACCATCCATTCCACTAGAACAAACATACCCCGAATGGTTGGAGGAAGAGGGTGTATAGAGCCCTACTTTTTATGCATTTAAAAAAAACAACGGTTTAGTTTTTATTGATGTTTTTTTTTATCTTAACAACTAGTTCTTACTCAATTGTAGTTTATATTAATCAAAGTATGCATTTTAAAATTGGTAATATGGAACTGTGTATTTATCACAATTTGGAATCACATTGGCATCTACTTCTTCTTGATATTGACCTATCAAAGAATCCCAAACATAGTTATCCACCCTGACTTCCTTTGTTCACTTTGTTCCACCCACCTATGACTTTCTTACGTATGTTTTTGGATCAACCTAAAATACTCAATATGGATTTGAAAATACACTTACTTCTATGGAATCTAGTTATAGAACTTGATTTGTTGTTGTTCTTTGTGCTTCAATGGGTTTAACCTTCGATTTTTTATATGCTACTAAAATCGAAGTCTTATAAGCATATGCAATCTTAACAAATCTAAAATGGATAATTAATGAATGCGATGCCAAAGGTCTGATACCATGCAGAGATTTGATATCCTAAGCTCTGATACCATGTAGAAATTCTAAATCCTTGATGGCATAAAGAAATTCATAAACAAGCTAAGGATCTAGGCACACAATTAACCTCACAAAGAATAACATAAGGAAGAATAAGAATGATGAACACAGGAAGAATGAATCTCAATCATCTTTGTGTTATTCTTTAAAAAATAATTAGGTTACATAAATGATACATGCTCATAGAGGAAAATAGAATTGCAAAGGAGGAAACCTACACTAGCTCATAAAGCAGTCTTACTAAAATATGAAAAAAACTCCAACACTTTCCTAACCTATCAAATAGGTCATGAATTAGCTAAAGAAAGTGGGATAGCTAATGAGTGATATAAAATATTTCTAATCATTCATTTTGGAGACAAAATCATGGAGGATGGGTTGGCCACAAAATATAGCAGTTTCAAGTCAACTAGTTTTATTCTAATCTAGTGAAAAGCTGAAAAAAGTAGGACAAAAGCAGTCTTAAGGTGGGAATGTTCCCTTTCTATTCTTGATATTCAATAAAGCAACAAGTTCTTATCTAGAATATTTCTAAGTGTTCTACATAGCCTAATGATGAAAATTGGTGGTCAAATATGACAAAAGATGGCCAACTACCTACTTTAGTACCTGGGAAATTAATCAAAATGACTAATTATTATATCATAAGTCTATAGGTGGGTTTTTATTACTCCAACAATATTATTCTTTGGTTTCTATCTTTTTTACTGCAAAATCTCAATTTCCTTTTTCTCTTCAAAGGGTGTGAAATTCGCTTTCTTTTAGTCATATTCTGCCTCTCAAGGTCAATATTTGATTTTAGAAAAAAACAATTTATTCATTATTTGTTGAATTTGAGGGTGTTTATCATTTTTTTGATCCTTATTTGCACCGATGCACCTAGGTTGTTTTCATTCAGCGTCGTTGGTTCTCTGACACGTTCTTCTTTTATTATCACGACGTCACCAATGCTTATTGACTAAATACAATTGGCGGCATTGACGCCTTTTCGCAGCGGAAAAGAAGTGTTAGGAAAAGAAGGAATCACTAGTACCAACCTACAGGCTACATCAATGTAGGTATTCAGTGACCCTTCTGGATTTCATTTTTGTGTGCATGTGTTGAGGTTTTCTTGAGTTCTCTTATCTTGGGATTGTTGTTTGTTTCCTTAGATCTATGTAGAAGAGAAAAACTGACCTTTAGTTTCCATAATAGTTGAAAGATAAATTTTTTATTTGATCTTCTTTGGTAGATTGAAAAATACTTGAAAATAATAATAAAAAAACAATTTATTCTTGTTTTAGTTTATTTCAAAATTTTCTTTTCTTAAATATTAGTTTTATATAAAAGAAAAAAGAAAAAAAAAAAGAATTGAAGTTTCATAATATGTAAAGAATATTTTATTTAGTATTTTGATTGGAAACATTAGCTAGATCTTGTTCTTCCTAGAGATCTATTTTTCACTTTTGTTGGGAAACATAGGAAACAAAATTCTAGCTTCAAGTTTGGGTGTATGTTATTCAATTTTTGCAATTTGGGAAAAAGAAACTCTTACTCTCTTATTAAATAGGGAATATATTGAAAGAAAAATTAAAGACTTACATATCATCACTGCATGATTTATGAGTCCATTCTTCACATCATTTTTTCTACCAAACCATAAAAAATATAAAATCAAGCATTAGTTAGGGAAATTTTTAAGAAGATTGTGTGTTAGGTTAGAGACGTGTTTCAGTGTCTTTAAGCATAAGAGTTGTCATTTTTTGCATGCACTACATCTTGGGAACTAAACGATTCTTCCACGTACTTTTTGGTATATAGAAAGGTATTTCACGTACTTTTATTGTATATAGAAAGATTGTTTCATGTACTTGATGGTATAAAGGAAGGCCCATTTCAAACAGTTGTGCATTAGAAATCACTATTTTGGATTTGAGATCACATGTACCTATTAGGCTTTCTTAAGATCTGATTATATTATCTAGGATATTTATCTGAAAGGATATTTATCTGAAAGAATAACAAGTACAACCAAATGCATAAAATATAAAATATACACGAGACACAAATATTTTCACGGGGGAAACCATAAAGGAGAAAAACCCGTAACTTCAGAATAGTAAGATTATCAATATTAGTAATAAGAAGTATTCAATAGCTATCAATATATCCTCCTTTGACTTTCTCTCTCTCTCTCTCATGCACACTTGAGAGTGTGTGAGGTGTGTATAAATGAGGGAGAGCGCCTCCCTATTTATACCTTTCAAGTCACTGACCAAATATAACATTCAATTCTACATGTCATCTCAAATGGGGCCCACTTCTCCTAGAGATACTACAAGTACATATTACATGATGTTACAATGGGGACTATTGCCCCAACTTACAATGGAGGTTGTACCTCAAGGTCTATATACAATTTAGACATCTTGTAAATGGGTAACACACATCCCCAATGAGGGTACAACAACATACAATGATAATATACATCAGAATATCTTTCAAAGCTACAAATACATCAACACTTCCTCTTAACTAGGAAGGTATTCTCTCTCTACATAGTCATCAACACATCTGGTTAGGTCTTCATTACATCGTCATCATCACGGAGTCATAGAGTCTTCATCGTAGCTGTTGCCATCATCTTCTTATAATTTAATCATTGTACCATACTATATGTCATCAGAATTTTCTACAGTGCCATCCCTTTTTCATGCTGGATGTAGGCCTAGTCCTATGTCGGGTATTCATCTCATCTCAAGAAATCCTTATCGTAGAATGGTTCTAGGATCTTCTTTGCAGTGCCACGATAATGTCCTGTGTATTCTATTTCCATCTCATCGTATCCAGATCATATCTTTTGTCTTGCACAAGACAAAACAACCAACAACCAAAGCATCTATGGTAAAATTGCGTTCTATTAAAAGAACCTCCTAGGTGTACTTCTTGTGCTTCATGACCTTATCATCTCAACATGGGAACTTCATATATCTCATATATATGGTAGGACTAATTACGACCCAACAACCTGCTACACCAGTACCATTTTACATTCTTTTGGTCAACCTCAAGGTATTACATCTAAAAAACCTACGTCCAGGATATTTTTCGTTCAGATAACCTTTAGGAAATATTACGTCTAAGTAACTTGATTACCATGACAAGTCTTATTATTTACACTCAGACAAACCAGGAGACATATTACATTAGAATAACCTGTGTACCAAACTAGGGCTCGATATTTAAATTCGAATAACCCATCTCATTTCCATTGTGAGATAATATGCTTTGTATCATGACTAATTACATCCAAGGATAACCTGTGAGCTTCTCTAGGATGTTACATACAAGGATAATGTACAGGACTGATTATGTCTAAGAAACCTAATAACTTCTCTAGGATGTTATGCTTAGACAACCTATCTTTCTAGCTATGCTAGAATACCACTTCCTATTTCAAGCGATCTCAATATGGATCACACCAAGTCTTTTTTTTTAAGTACTCAAACTTCACTCTTGCAAGAGGCTTGGTCAACACATTGCATATCTTCTCCTCTGCTTCCATGTACTGGAACTTCACTGCTCCTCTCTGCACCATATACCTGATATAGTGTAACTTGATCTCGATGTGCTTTGACTTGTCATGGATTACTGGGTTTTCCATCAGCTTCACGTAACTCTGATTGTCGCAAAAGATGCAAGTCACATCCAACTGGAGATCAAATAAGTCAGACAGTAGCTTTCGCAGCCACACTACCTTGCAACTAGCCAAGAAAGGGACAACATACTCTACCTTGATTGTACTCAATGCCACACATGATTTCTTCCTGATAAACCAGGAGATCATGCTAGATCCCAAACTAAAACAACAACCTCAGGTGCTCTTCCTGTCAGTGACGCTACCTGCCCAGCCCAAAGAAATAGAACCGTGTAGTTTTATCTTCTGATTCACATCATATTTGAGCCCATAATCCACTATACCTTTTAGGTACCTCAGAACATGTTTTATTGCTATCAAGTGAACCTATCTCGGATCTGTCAAGAACTGGGTCAGGATGTTCACCACAAAGCATATGTCTGTTCTTATATTTTTTAGATACATCAATGAGTCAATTATGTGACGATACATTGTGGCATCGACCTTCTTGGATGAAGCATCACTCAGAAGCTTCAAGTTAGATGCCATAGGTGTGGCCATAGCCTTGCAATCCAACATTTTGAATGTCTTTAGATTTTCCACTCCATACTTCCCTTTCCCAAGGAAGATTCCATCTTCACTCTGCCACACGTCCATGCCTAAGAAATAGTGCATCATACCTAGGTATTTCATCTCGAACTCTATAGCAAGTCTCCTTCTAGTATCTGTAATGAGTTACTCATCGCCTGTTAGAAACAAGTCATCGACATATAATAGGAGTATCACTGGTATTCCATATTCCACCTTGAATTATAGGTTGGAATTTTCTTTACTCTTGGTAAATCCCAAGCTCATAAGGAAGCTACCCATCCTGCCATACCATGTCCTTGGTGCTTGTTTCAAACCTTACAACGCCTTCTTCAATTTACACACATGAGTCTTCCTATCATGTGTCTCAAATCCTAGTGGCTATTCCACGTACATTTTCTCTTCAACTACACCATTCAAGAAGGTTTTATTGACATCCATCTGGTGTACTTTCCATTTCATAATT
Organism: Pseudotsuga menziesii; assembly: GCA_001517045.1. NCBI lineage: Eukaryota > Viridiplantae > Streptophyta > Pinopsida > Pinales > Pinaceae > Pseudotsuga > Pseudotsuga menziesii. The sequence goes on from LPNX010149324.1 coordinate 238,722, forward strand.
CCTGCCAAAGCAAATATGGTCCTTATGGAGTTGTACCTCGCCACAGGTGCAAATATCTCTTCATAATATATGCCTTCTTTCTATGAGAAGATTTGTGCTATGAGTCTTACCTTGTGTTTCTCAATGCTTCCATCTGCAGCATCCTTGATCTTGTAGATCCAGTTTGAATTCACGAGAGACTTCTTCTCTGGCCTCGGCACAACCTCCCAAACATCATTCTTCATGATTGACTGATATTCCTTGATCATCGCATCCTTCTATTCTTTCTTTTATGTAACCTCTTCATACATGGAAGGTTATTTATCAATTATGTCACATAGAATGACCACATATCTATTTTATGGCTTTTCCCTTTTTCTCTCTCTATGTATTCCTTCTGGAGCACCATAAATTTCAGCTTCTTGTAAGAGCTCCCGTGCCCATGCTGGTTTCATCTTGTGGGAATCATTCTCAAGGAATGTATCTACTGGCTCTTGTGGTTCTGTCATGTTGTGATATTTAGGGTCTTTTGGAATCGCTTCTCCAATTTCCATGTCTATGACTCTCATCTCTTCAGGTTCCTCGACTTGCTAGATAGGATTTCTCCTAGATCTGAAGTATGTCGAGGCTTCATCAAAGGTTACATCTATCTTGATGTTGATCTTATTGAATCTTGGGAAGTATATCTGGTAGGCCTTTGATGTATCATTGTATCCTAGGAATACACCCTTCCTCCCAGAAGGATCGATCTTGGTCCTTTTCTCCTTTGGGACATTTATGCACACCAAGAAACCAAATATTCTCAGATGGCTGAATTCAAGTTTCACTTTTGAGAAAGCCTCTTCAGGAGTCTTGTTGTCAAGTACTCGATGAGGAGTATCATTTAGTACATACACAATTTTTATTAGTGCCTCCTCCCAAAGGTGCATAGGAAGATCCTGGTCAAGCAACATTGCTTTCGCTGCTCCCATTATAGTTCGGTTCTTTTGTTCCACAGCCCCATTTTTATTGAGGATTGTATGAAGTGCTCAACTCCCTCTTAATCCCAGATTCTATATATATTTCCTTGAATTATTCTAAATTTAACTTACCACCATTATCTGACCATGGAATCTTAATATTCATATATGTCTGGTTCTTGACCAAGGATTTATATCCCTTGAACTTACTGAAAACTTCACTTTTCTCTTTCAAGAAATATATCCAATTCTTATGTGACAAATCATCTATAAAGGACACATAGTATAAATACCCTCTTAATGAGCTAGAAAACATGGGTCCACATACATCTTAGTGTACTATCTCCAATATTCCTTTATCCTTGTTGTCACTGCTGGGAAATGTCTTCTTTGCATTCTTTCCTTTTCCACAACCTTTGCAAATTCCCTCATGATTTTACTAGATATTTGGAAATCCTAAAACCACTTTGTTTGCCATTGGTAGTGCTCTGTAGTGCACATGTGCAAGCATTCTATTCCACAGTTCATTTGGTTCAATTGAATCATGAACCAATGCTTGTTCATGATATCCCTTCAACTTGTACAATCCTTCATCTTCTTCTCCAATCATTGTTGCATCCTCTATTGTCTTTCCTTTGGGCCACATCAGAACTTGGCCATTGACAAATGAAACCCTAATTCCTTTTGCATCTAGTGCATATATGGATAGAATATTCTTCTTCAATCCTAGAACATATAGCACATCATTCATCTTTAAGTATTTCCTGGAGTCAAGCTTGTATGAATCATCGCCACTCCCTTTTCTGGGGTATTAATAATCATCCCCAAGTTGTGACCTTTTGAGGTGACTCATGTTCAAAAATATTGATGAATGATTCCTTGTATCCTATCATGTGTTTAAAAGCTCCACTATCCATGATCCAATCATTGATTTTGTGTGTGATAGTGCCAGTAAGTGTTGAGATTAGCACATACTCTTCATCCGAATCATTCTTCTCTCGTTTGAATTTTTTGTTTGTTGGTTCATCATTTTTGACAATATGAACATAGTGTCTCCTTTTCTGGATGGGACAATCTCTTTCCAAGTGTCCCTTTTCATCACAAGTATAACATCGAACATGTGAAAGATCCATTTTGGTCTTCTTCGGTTTCTTGTCTTTCTTCTTGTTGTGATGAAAGTTCTCCTTCTTCTCCTTCTTCTTGAAATTATTCCTGGTGTACACTGCAAGAGCTTGATCGGCATTTGCTCCCATCTTTTTGTATCTTGTCACAAATCTAGATTCTTATTGTGCACATTCTTCTCGAAGTCTTTTGAAAGATATCATCTTCCTTCTTGCACAAATCCCTTGAATTAATGACTCTAGTGATCTAGGGAGACCATTCAGGGTAGTCATTACAATTTATCCTAAGTTTGACATTTTCTTCAACTGTTTCAAGTTGTTCTTTGATTTGAGAAACCCTTGTGAAGTAGGAATGTATAGTCTAAAATTTATATATCTTCACATTCTTCAGCTGGTTACTCAAATTCATCTTCTGATTGATGGTCGTTCCTTCGAACATATTTGTCAAGGCATCATATACTTGCCTCATCTCCCTTTGGTTCTGGAACATCTCCAAAGATAAATAGATCCAAGTCATTTTCTTCAAGGATCAGGGAGATCCTGTACTTCCATGCCCATAATTTATTATATTTCCAAGCTTATCCTCAAGTTGAGTATGGTGAGTCATATTTTCAAAAATATAACCTCAAATGGAAACAGTAATTATTTGGATCTTATCGATTTCAGGTGTCCGTCCAATTTCTGGAGCAGGCTCACCTAGGGTCTGTCAGAGAAACCATAATTTTCCAAACTTGGAGTTTGGGAATTTTGTTTGGACACAAAGATGTGCCTCCTTGAGGCAAGTTTGTCCCAAGGTCACTTTCTAAAAATTGAGGTGGGAAGCCTCTGATACTTGATGCCCTAGTTCCTCTTGATAGCAGTTGTAGCTAAAAATTGAAACTTCTCCGATTCAAAATCTGCTACCACCAAAATTTGCACCCTAGTGAGGAACTTTATCTTATCCCTCTTTTCTTGATGATCTGTGGAGAGAACACATTCAACTAGGAATCCCTAGTTCATGCAGCTGCATAGTGCCTTCTTTCAGAGAGGCTTTGATACCATGTTAGTTTTTCTTAATATTTGATTAGATTATCTAGGATCTTTATCTGAAATAACAACAAGTACAACAAGATGCATAAGATATAAAATATACATGAGACACAAATATTTTCATCGAGGAAACCATAAAGGATAAATCCCCGCAAACTTCTTCAAAATATTAAGATGATCAAAAGAAGTAATAATAAGTATTCAGCATCTATATATCTCTCCTCTTGTGACCCTCTCTCTCTCTCTCTCTCTCTCTCTCTCATGTGCACTTGAGAGTGTGTGAGATGTGTATAAATGATGGAGAGTACCTCCCTATTTATACCCTTTCAAGTCACTGACCAAATATAACATTCGATCCTACATGTCATCTCACATGGGGCCCACTTCTCCTAGAGAGACTACAAATACATATTACATGATGTTACACTGGGGAGTATTGCCCCAACTTACAATGGAGGTTGTACCTCAAGGTCTAGACACAATTTAGACATCTTTTAAAGGGGTAACACACATCCCCAATGTGGGTACAAAAACATACAATGATAATATACATCAGAATATCTTCCAAAGTTACAAATACATCAACAGTACCTTGCGTATATTGGGCGACACCATTAGGGTCTTAGAACCAACTAAGTAATATATCGACCATCTTGTCGAAGTAATATACCGATAAAAACACTCAAGGAGCTACTATGCACTTACTGTCCAAGTAGTCAAGTATACAAGAAAGGCTACGGTCCCAATCATTATTGTCGGGTATCACTGTTGGACCCTACAGTATATCACAAATTGTGATGAATTCATACTCTTGTGAGGTTTCATACCATACATACTACCTATCACAAACCTTCTTGTTACTTTTAGTTTGAGTAGCATTTCATTTTTTTGGTATTTAAGATTTTTTAGAAAGTATAGATATGAAAAACTCTTCTGGGACTACCAACCAAAAGATCCCTTCCCTTCTCAAGGTATGTCTTTTATTTTTCCTCCATATGGAAATGTTGTTCCTCCCTTCATGGATACGTTGAGTCCTCTTGGATTTATTGTAGGGTTACTTGTTTTTCATTCTCCATTTTGGTTATCCCAAGTGAACCGATTGTTTCAGATCCCAACTCTCCATCACAAGAGAATCAACATTATGTTGATATTTCACCTTGTTCACCAAATGTGTATTCTTCTCTTTATCCTTCTTCTTTTGTCAAAATTTATGATTCCACTAATCAAGTTGATAAGAATAATAAGAAAATGAATATTAATAAGAAGAAAGGCAAACAAGAAACCAAACCTCAACTATCTACTCCTCGCGGTGCTAAGAGTGTTGATATTCCCACAAAAACACCTCGTAAGCCTAAGTTCCCTTGCAGGATTTGCAAGGATGATCACCTTCTTAAGGATTGTCATGGTCTATCCCAAGTTATTGATGTTTTTATAATGCCTACCAAAAACCCATGTCATCATCCTCTGGTCATCATGTTGATGATACCCTGTCAACTAGTGACTCGATGGTTAAGAGTCGAAAAGGAAAAGTAAAAAATCCTTGCTTGTTATGTAAGGACATGCACCTTACTTACCTTTTGCATTGCATGGGTGCAGCTTCAAATTTTTTGGAATAAATTATTGTTCCTCAGTAATGGCTTCCAACAAGTTATCGTAAGTTGTCCCTTGACCTTCCATTGGTTGATAACATGGTCAATCCAGTTCCATCCTTGGTTGATCCCACTCTTTCTTTAGAGAGTGAATAACAAGTAGTTCATCCCACTCTTTCTTTGAAGAGTGAAGTTAAAATGGTCAAGTCAATGTAATCTCCACCCAATCCCACTCTTTGTTTTAAGAGTGTTAATATTGAAATAGTCACTTTGAAACAATCTTCATCTCATCTTCCAGTTGAGAGTGAACTGATACCCACTAAATTTTTTGTAGTAAGTTCGAATTGTTCTAGGAAAGGGGTAATCATGTATGTTTCAATAGAACCCTCTCCAAGTACTGAGGTTATTTATTTTTATTGGATTAATATAACATAATATCATCTTCATTCTAGTATTCATTTCCAGATATCAGTGTGAGTTACTTCTAAGAACATACTCTGCACTATTGTTGATGAAGTGGATTTTATTAGTATTATATCCTCAACTACTTGGTAATCTATATGTTCTCCTCAAGTTATGTTAGCCACTAATCAAATACTAGATTTTAATATAATAACTACTACACATGTAGGGATCCTTCCTCACTTACCTATCACCTTAGTATGGAAAACTGTCTGCATTCATTTTATGGTAGTCCAAGGTCCTTATATTTTAATATGCTCCTTGGATGATATTATGTTTACACTATGAAATTTGTAGTGCCCGCTGTCACATCCCCACCCCTCCAACCGGCGAAGAGGACGCGACCATGGCGTTAACCATCCGGGAAACCAGCCCCATGAACATGTGAATGCATAAAATACTAAAACAGAATGCTGAAATAAAACAATTTGAACTAGAACATCCACAGATGCAATTTTTTATCATACGCAGCGAAAACAACACACATTCATACAGCATTCATTCAACACGTTCATCATAATCATTAATAGAAATATGGTTACAGAAGTAAAATGAGCAAGAGAACTTATCTTATGAAGAAGTTGTTCCACAACCAGCTACGTCGGTGCAACGTTCCACCCAACCATAGGCTAGCGTGCTCCTTAATATCTCAGCAGCGCTGCCACCCTCGAGCTGGGTATGATTCTCCAAGGAATAAGGGAACAAGCAGGCTTACACATAGCCAAGGATACACAAAACACAGCCAAGCCAACACAGTTGGGTTTATCAGGCCATCAAGGATTTGGGAAAGGATAAATGCTAAGCTGGTGAGCTCATTGCAGAGCTAGGAACACCTACACCAGAACTAGCCTGACTTCTAAGACACCCATACACACCCAACACAAGGAATCAGTCCCTTCTCTGCTACACAGTCCCTTAGGCCCTGCATTCCCTTCCAGTGCTATTCAGGGGTTGTGGAGAAGAAAGACAGCCCTCTAGCTCCGTCTGTGTGGTTTCCAGCCACCAGGTTTATCAAGCAAACCAAGCCCCCATTCCTGCTCCCAACACATTCTGAAGACCAACCATTGCACTCATGTAATCCTTCAGTGGTTACAGCTTCAACAGAGGAAAATGATTCCAAGCAAATTATATAGTCCCAAACATATCAGTGCACATGGGGAAAACAACAGTCCCAATACGTAATCAGTGAGCACAACTCAGAACATGGGGAAAATGACTCCAAACCATCTACAGCAGCCCCAAAGAGTAACAACAAACACAATCATAGGGGAAAAATACTCCCATGCAAATTATACAGTCCCAACGAAATCAATGAGCACCGCTCACAACATGGGAAAAACAACATTCCCGAACGTGACAGCAACACAATCAAAACATGAGGAATGACAACACATCCAAGGCAATGAATCCACGGGAAGACTTACATAGACCATGCTGGGGAATAAATTACAGTCTCCCAACCTGTGCATGAGTAACAACAACGCAAAACCCACAATAATCCAGTGGGGAGAATATACAGCCACACCATCTGCAAATCCGTAGAGGTAAGGGCTGAGTGAGTAAAGCCGAGAAAATCATGTGCATGAGCGTGAGCAACTTTTGCTCCTGCGTGAGGATGAATAGCAAATCGTGAGGCCTGCATAGTGGAGATTGCGTGAGTGTTTCAGCACAGTTGTGGAGAGAGAGCAGTAGTGAGTTCACTGGAGTGATGGCAGTGGTTTCTTTTTCCATTGTGAAGTCAGCCGTGGGTGGAGTGTGCATGTAGGCATGGACTGACAGTCCTGCCACCCCACTCCCAAAAACAATAATTGCCCCAACCACCAGCAGCATTTCTCAATTGTGGTGGTTGGATAAGATAAGGTGGTGACACATGGGTTTTTCCTTCATGGCTCAAGGTTTGGCAATTTCCCCCATCCTTATCCTTGTGAAAATCATACCCCTTCTCAATTGAGTTGCCGTGAGCATAGCTGGTCGGGTTCATTTAATTAAAGATGCATATGTACATGATGACAAAACTTAATATCTATGCCGCATGCCCTGATACACCATCGATGACAAATTTAAATCCGAAACAAAGCATAACCAATCAAGGGTGGGGCCTTGGCCTTGAGCTCCACACCATGATCATTTACAATATATATATCATATACATCTAATGCAACGGGGTCAAAATCGGGGTGTTACATTCCCCCCCCCCCTTCAATAGCACTGTCCTCAGTGCTTACAAAATTTGAACAAAATGCTACACTGGTATCGCCTCGGTGTTCTGCAAAATTGAACAAAAATGGATGTGCCAATCACATGGCATCCTCCAGCTCCCACGTAGCCTCTTCAAGTCTGTAGTGCTCCCATTGCACCTTTACCTGACCTATGGCTCAGCTCTGGAGCATTCTGACCTTCCTATCGAGGATGTGCATTGGCTCGATTCGAAACTCTCCCTCGGGTTCCACCTGAATCGCATCCCAATTTATCACATGGTTAGGATCATGTACATATCTCTTAAGCAAAGAAACATGAAAAACATTATGACCTCTAGTGCTAGCAGGCAATGCAAGTCTATATGCAACTGGCCCTATTCTTTCAAGCATTCCAAAACGACCCACGGTATCTAGGTGACAACTTGGCACAACTCCCAAGCTTCAAGGAACTCTTCCTTGCCCTCACTCTAAGGTAAACATGATCCCCAACACTGAACTCCCTATTCACCCTATGCTTATCCGCATAGCTTTTCTATCTATCATGTGCTGCTTTTAGCTTCTGCCTGATCTTTACAACCTCTTGCTCCATTTCCTTGAGCAATTATGGTCCAAGCACAATCCTGTTCACTGGATTGTCCCAAGTCACTGGTGTCCTACACCTTCTTCCATACAAAGCTTCATACAGACTCATCCCCAAGGATGCCTGCTGTCCATTGTTATAAGCAAACTTTACCAAGTGTAATTAATCTTCCCACTTGGTTGGTTTGTCCATCACATACATGCGAAGCATATCTTCAAGCACGTGATTAACTCTCTATGTCTGACCATCTGTATGAGGATGGTATGCAGTGCTAAAGTTTAGCTTTGTACCCAAATCTACAAACAACCCCTTCCAAAATTTGGAAGTGAACTTGACATCCCTGTCAGAGACTATTGCCTTCGGCAATCCATGCAATTTGAATATCTCCTTCATGAAGATCTTTGCAATGTCATCCATCTTATGCGTAGACTTGACCAGTATAAAATGTGCTACCTTTGTCAACTTTTCCACCACAACCATGATGGAATCATGTTGCCTCCAAGTCATCGACAATCCTGTAATAAAATCCATGGAAATAACCTCCCATTTCCATTCCGGAACTGGCAAAGGATGGAACAAACCTGCAGGGTGTTGATGCTCAACCTTTACCTATTGACATTTCATACACCTCGAAATGTATTCAGCCATGTCCTTTTTCATTCCTAGCCAAAAGTACGGCTTTCTAGCTGTAGCAATTGTCTTCTGATATCCTGGGTGACCAGAATACGGAGCTTGATGGATTTCATTCATGACAACTCTCCTCAAATCTGCTACATATGGAATATAAATTCTACCTTTATAAGTGAGAAGTCCATCTTCTTCCAATTTATATCCCTCATACCTCTTCTCAAGACCTTTCTTCTGCAATTTGTCTTTTACCTGCTCATACAATTCATCTCTAGCAGCATGACTAACAATCTGCTACCTCAAATCTGATTGGCAAATACTAAGAGATGCCACATGCATTTCCTGCATCTTCCTGCTGAGTGCATCAGCTACCTTATTTTCCTTTCCCTTTATGTGCTTGATTTCAAAATCAAACTCACATAAAAACTCCAGCCATCTTGCTTTCCTAGCATTCAGAGTAGGTTGATCAAACAAATACTTCAGACCACAATGGTCTGTTCTGAGCTCAAATCTTCTGCCCATCAAGTAATGTCTCCACATCTTGAGAGAATGTACTATGGCTGCAAGCTCTAGATCATGAGTGGCATAGTTCTTCTCATGTTCCTTCAGCTTTCTTGACTCATAACATATCACATGGTTGTCCTACATAAGGACTCCTCCAAGCCCTTGTCCGCATGCATCGGTACACACCACAAAATCTTTCTCTGGATTTGCAACTTTCAATATGGGTGCACTGGTGAGAATATCCTTCAACCGCTGGAAACTTTCTTCACACCTCGACTTCCATTCGAACTTCATCCCCTTCTTTTGCAAAGAAGTGATGGCATGTGCAACTTTGGAGAATCCCTCAATGAATCTCCTGTAGTATCCTACAAGTCCCATAAAAGATCTTACATCTGTTACATTTCTTGGAGTAGGCCAATTCATAATGGCTTCAATATTTTTAGGGTCCATAGATATACCCTCCTCTAAGATAATGTGACCCAAATACTGAATTCTATCTCTATAGAAGTCACACTTGCTCAATTTCGCATACAACTAATTCTCCCTGAGCAATTTCAATGTCAATCTCAAATGCTCTTCATGCTCTTCCTCATTCTTAGAATAAACAAGAATGTCATCAAGGAAAACAAGAACAAATTTGTCCAAATACTTGCTAAATACACTATTCATAAGGCACATAAATGTAGCTGGTGCATTTGTGAGACCAAATGGTACCACTACAAACTTATAATGCCCATACCTTATCCTGAAGGTTGTCTTATGAATGTCTTCATCCTTGATTCTAACCTGATGGTAACCAGACCTCAAGTCAATCTTGGAAAATACCTTTGCTCCTCTCATTTGATCAAAGAGGTCATCAATCCTAGGAAAAGGATATTTATTCTTCACAGTAACCTTGTTCAACTGTCTATAATCAATACATATCCTGAGTGTACCATCTTTCTTCTTTACAAACAGAACTGGTGCTCCCCAAGGGAACACACTCGATCGGATATACTTCTTTTCCAACAACTCTTGCAGTTGCATCTTCAATTCTAGCATTTCCGGTATACTCATCCTGTAGGGTGCCTTGGACACTGGTGCTGCTCCTGGCATGAGTTCAATAGTGAAATCAATGTCCCTCTTTGGAGGAAGCCCTAGAATCTCATCAGGAAATACATCCCTGAATTCCTGTAACACCTGATAGTCCTCCAACCTAGGAGTTTCATCTCCTATTTCCTCCTAAATCTGAGCTACATACAACTGGAAACCCTTCCTACAGAAATTCTTTAACTGCATTCCTGAAACTTGCCTTACTGAAATCACCTTTGGAATACCTTTCACAACTACTAGATTCCCTTCTTCATTCATGCATTCAAAAGTCTTATTGTAACAATAAAGCTCCACTCTGTGAGCTTCTAACCAATCCATTCCAATGAGAACATCATAGGAACCAAGCGGTAGAACATTCAGATCTACAAAAGTGACCAATCCATCCATGACCAATGGACATTTCTCTACCACTTCACTGACCTTTCTCTTAGTTCCAATGGCTAGCTGAACTAACCAAGACTTCCTATGCTTTACCTTCTTAAAAGCACAAATCTCCACTACTCTAGGAGTAATGTAACTGTGCGTAGAACCAGGGTCAATCAAAGTAGAAACAGATTTCTAAACAATATTACCTGCTACTTCAACCGTAGCTGACTGGTGATCTTCCTGGCGGCCCTCCAGTGCTGCATAAATCCTAGGTATTTCCCTTGCTACTTGACCCATTGTTCCTACTTCTTGAATGTTATAAGATGGCCTTGCACTCTCATTCTCAAGTGGACAATTCCTGCGCATGTGGGGTCCTCCACATTTCCAACATTGAAGTGGCCCTCTATCCTGTTGTGGATATTTAGGCTTTTCTCCTATCACTCCAGCTGGCTTACTCGCAGCTTGGGATGGCTGCTTCTGCTGAGTTAGAAGGTTTGAAAACTTTATTTCTTTGGTCAAACTTCTCATTCTTCTTGTCCTTCCATGCCTTATGGTAATCAGGTTTACGTTTGCTTTGCTCATAGAAATACTTAGCCTTCCTTATTGCTTCTTCAAGATTTCCAGGTTCATAAAACTCAATTCTATCTTTGTAAGACTGAGGTAATCCACTCAGGAAACGCTGGACCTTCACTTTTTCATCTCTGATGTACCTGACATACCTCAATAGCTCCAAAAAATTATTTGCATATTCTTCCATGGTCCGCTATCCCAATCTCAGCTCATGGAACTCCTTAATCTTGTCATCATAATACCTGTTAGAGAGTTATCTCTGCTTGAAATACTTCTTGAACTGATTCCACTTGAGTCTCCTTTCACTGATCCTCTTTACTTGCTTGAAGTGTTCCCACCAAATGGATGGTCTTCCATTCAGATTGAATATGGAAACTCTTGCCTTCATGTTTCTTGAATAATCATGCACTTGAAAGTACTTCTTTATCCCAAGAAGCCAAGCTTCAGCCTCTTGTCCAGTCTTTACCTCACCATCAAATGTAGGAGGTTTAGTGTTGTAAGGGATTATGCACCTAATAATCGTAGGTCAGGGGTTACCAACATACTCAAACATGGAATCTACCCCTCGTCGATATAATGTATCTCCTATAATGAGGTAGTTTTTAGCATGAAGGCGTAACTTGCGTCAGTCTTCCCTAGAGTAAGCGGTAGGATACTTCAAAGTATGGAGATATATAATAATATCTCCGTACCAAGGGTCAGAGGTGGATATAAGAAATATGTGCTCATCTGGGAATGAGTCATCCTCGACCACTACATCTTCTTCCGTAGGGAATTCTGCTATGAGCTCGGCAAAAGCTAAGGACTTTTTGGATTTAGCGGATTGGAAAACCAAGTCAAACTCTTGGATAATGACTATCCACTTATTGAATTTTCCCCCAACAATCCATCCGGATAAAACATATTGGAAAGGGTTTACATCCGCCACTACAGTAGTGGTCCTCAGTAAGATGTAGTGCCGTAACCTCTGTACAGCATAAACAGTTGTTAAGGCCAACTTCTCGATGTGGGATTACTTAAGCTCGGGTCCAACCAGAGCACGGCTAAGATAATAGACAACATGCTCAACGAGCTTGTCATCCTCCTGAACTAGCACTACCCCAATGGTAGACTCCGACACGGCCAGATATAATATAAAATCCCTAGAATAATCTAGCGGGCGTAATAAAGGAGCCGACAACAAGGATTTTTTTAATGCCTCAAACGCGAGTTGTGCAGTTTCATCCCATACAAATGGGGTGTCCTGTTTAAGCAAACGCATGAAACCTTTTGTGATCTTGGCATAATTAACGATAAAACGTCAAAGGAAGTTATATTTTCCTTGTAAACTCTGAAGTTGCCTAAGTGAACGAGGAGGAGGCAGATTTACAATGGCCTCAACTTTTAAAGGATCCACCTAAATTCCCCTACTAGAGACAATGAATCCAAGCAATCTACCTGATTCGACGCAGAAAACACACTTGTGGGGATTCAAGCGAATTTTATAGTATCTGTATCTCTCCAAAATCAACCGTAAATGATCTGGATGCTGGATCCTCTTGCGAGAATGAGCAGGAAGATCATCAAGGTAAGGTTCGACAATGGCTTTTATGTCGTGAAAAGCAAAGTTCATGTCTCGTTGAAAGGTTGCCCCTGCATTTTTCAATCCAAAGGGCATTTTTATATACGCGAATGTACCCCAAGGGCAAATAAAAGCAGTTTTATGCTAGTCTTCCGGTTTGATTTGGATTTGATTGTAGCCAGAGAAACCATCCATAAACGAGAATACCTCACTACCCGCACATGCATCTATGATCTGATCAATAAACTGTGTAGGGTAGTTGTCCTTAGGACAGGCTTTGTTAAGGTCTCGAAAGTCCGTACAAACGCGAATAGTCCCTTGCTTTTTATCAATAGGAACTGGGTTGGACACCCATTCAGTCAAAGCTACGGGATATATAAAACCTGCTTTCAACAGCTTTTCAACCTCTGCCTTCACAATCGTCACTTTACGCAGGTTCATGGGGCATAATTTTTGCCGAACTGGCTTAGCATCAGGATAGGTTGGGATCTCATGTTGAACAATAGACGGATCAATGCCTGGCATCTCCTCATATGACCAGGCAGAGATATCACGGAATTTCTTGAAAAGGGCAGTATAAATGGCAATATCCTCCGGAGAGCAGCTTGCACCTATATAGATATTTTCCACGACATCTGGTTTTACAGAGATGTTGATCGGTATAGTAGCGAAAATGTTTTCCATATTCCCCTCGGCTAGGTAAAGGGTTGACAGGTGTATCAACATCATCCGACAGTCTCACATGAAACTCTTGGTTTTCTATCTTGCTTAGCTCTGGAAGGAAATAAGATCGGTGATGAAGATCCTCACATATCTTATCACATGAACACATAGCTTCCAGAATAGATTCATCGGAAGGTAAAATAGTGTCTAAGCAATCTATGGAATGTAAAGAGTTCTCCGCCCATGCGGGCATATAGACTTCTTCCAGATCATCCGAGACTGTAAGAGGATCTGGAATGGGATCTATAGTGGTTTGGGTAATAGCTTGATATGCCACTTCCACTACAGATAAGGGCACTTCTAGTTCCTAGAGGGTTGGGAGGACCCAAGGATCAGTCCTATCGACCACCGAATCAATGGACTTCCCTACAGTAGTAGAACCGATATAAAGGACTGGAGCTGGAATATCGAATGTGCCCATCAATGATGCGTACATTCCAGCCCCCAAGCTTTGTGCACCAGTTTTGGGCTGATCAACCAATGGCACAGTGGAATATTTAGACTCTAAGAGACCTTTTCGAGTAAAATCAAGTTGGTCAACAGTGACCAGCTTTCCCTCATGTGGAAAAACCACGACACGAAAGACAGCAGATGTAACAGCAGACATTGCATAAGTCCAATTCCTACCTAGAAGCAAATTGTAGTCCAATGGAGCATCAATCACTTCAACTTCAACAGACACTACTTTGCCAGCCAACTTAATCTCGAAAGCAGGCAGGATACCATGTGGATGGAAAGACCTTCCATCAAAAGCAGTAAGTAAAGTGGTTGATGGGACCAGCTCTGGGGATCCAAGAGCTTTCCAACAGGCCAGGGACATAACACAAGTAGAGGCTCCCTCATCAACAACTGCTCGTCCAATGGTCTTACCACCATGGACAACATCTATCGATAGAGCTACATGATAAGGGAGGCGAATTTTAACATCAGAGAGATTAAATTTTGCTGAGAGACTCGAAGAGCCCATGCTACCTAAAGCTGCTAAGAGGGCATCCCGCTGGGTGGGATAGCTCTGTAGCACCTCCAAAGTTGACATTGCACACGAAGTCTAAGCCAAGTATTCAACCATAGAGTAGTCAGAAGCGGCTCGAACATTTGGGTTATGCAAAGTCTTCTTAAAGACACCTTTGGGTATCTTTGGCATTATTTCCACAGGTTTCTCTATAGTGAGAGGGTTGGAAGATTCAACTACAGCTTTACCCTTCTCATCGGTCTCTTTCTCATAGTTTTTGTTCCTAGTTTGTAACAAAGTTGAGGATCTAACCATGTTGATATAATTGGGGTCAGGGGCAGCTTGAGTGCCCCCTGCTACGATAGAAGCTGAAGCAGAATTCTGCCCTTGGGGAAACGGATCCTTTAGGACAGCCGGCGATTGAGCTTGGAGCAGCTTCTGAGCTTGTTCCATGAGGGGACAAAGATGAGTAAGGTGGTCCCCTTGGCACAACTTACAAGGGAACTTGACTTTCTTCTTTTCCTTTTTGCCCCCATCAGCATTGTTTGCGGGCTTTGGCTTGTTTTGGTTTTGGTTTCCCTCTCCCTTTTTACCTTTCTTCTTCTTCCCATCGGGCTACTGATTGCCCTTCGATGAGGTTTGTGCAAAAACATTTGCACTTTGGGAGGAGGGGGCAGCCTTTGCTGTCTCCACCGTA
Organism: Pseudotsuga menziesii; assembly: GCA_001517045.1. Taxonomy (NCBI): domain Eukaryota; kingdom Viridiplantae; phylum Streptophyta; class Pinopsida; order Pinales; family Pinaceae; genus Pseudotsuga; species Pseudotsuga menziesii. The sequence goes on from LPNX010149324.1 coordinate 253,731, forward strand.
GACTGTTTGACAGATAATTGGTGAATTTGTTTTGTCAAAGACTCTACAGTGGGAGAGTTTACGGACCCAACCACACCATCGGCATGGGGTCCAAGCTTAGGTCTCTTGGCCTCATGTGAAGGCCTTTGTGCCTCAGGGATAATTTCATATAGAATCCCAGACTGTGAATAAATCAAGTCCAACTGCTGGGCCCTGAGTATGGCTTCTTCTTCACTAGTCACTCCTGATGTGGAAACATCCTTAGAAATGTATGGCAACAATGACTTAAGGAACCACTCTAATAGAAACTCAGGAGGGATGGTAGCTTTGATAAGACTCTTTTGCCTCCTCCACTCTTGGATATGATCCGAGATGTGGGTTGCCTTGTTTTGTCTGAAAGTAGACAACAAATCTATTCCGAAATCGTAACGAATCGGAAGCTGAAAGTGACTGAGAAAAGCACTAGCTAGGTCCTAGAAACTACTAAAAGCAGCAGAAGGCAACTCAATGTACCATTTTGCCGCAATGCCAGTCAAGGTCCTCTGGAACAGCCTCAATCTCACTGAATCTTCATTCAATGAGTTGGAAGAACACCATAAATGGAAGGTGGTGGCATGAGCCCCAGGATCTTCACCAGCCTTACCTTCGAACTTAGGGATGTCCGAGGGCAGTTTGGTGGGAACAAGTGGCCACAAAGGGTCATGCCTCACTGGTTCATTCATCAATTTGGATAAGTCTGGAAAGTTCAAAGTTTCCAGAAAAGGAAGTTTGGGCCTAACCGGTGTACTAGTTGTGCCAGCTTGGGGATTAGAGGGTCCAGCCCCCGAATTCCCATAGGTAAAGGCGGGGTTGCCCCCTGACACCAATTGTGAAGTGGGAAGGTTGCTTTGAAATGGATTCCATCCGTAGGCCACCGGATTTTGGGTGGGAGGTGCAGTGTAAGTGGTTCGGGCCATCCCCATAGAAGCTGGGGTCTGAAAGACTGGAGCAGGTATCCCTCCGCTAAACAAAGAGAAGGGAGAGCTTGAGTATGGGACCGAAATAGGGGTATGGAAGCTTTTCCCATAAGAGGTGTTGCCTCCAAACTGCACTCCTACATATGAAGGAGTTGGACCTACGTATGGACTGGATGGGGGGATATGCCCCCCATTCCAAGGAAATCCTTGGACATAAGCCGAGGATCCTACCGGACCACTCTGAGTAGCGTAAAGGAAGGAAGAGGGAATGGTAGGTATACTGGGGATCCCAGCAAGCCTGTTACTAGAAATACCTCCTATGTTGGAGTGAACTGGTGGTTGAACCACCCGGCTCGCTGGAGTCAAAGGGGTAGAAGGAAAACTAGATCTAGGGGCACTAACCGGGGGAGGTAGTACCCCTTCAACCAGAAGGGTTGAGGTAAACACAAAAGCACTCTCTTCCACAGAAGACATGACTCTACTCAAAGGGACACCTACTACTAGTGAACAAAAAGGTCTAACTTAGACGATCACAGGATCGTTAAGATCAGTCAAGGGAGAGTTAAAATTTCTTGCAAACTCGTCAGTCTGCAATTCTTCTATCTCAATTGTGTCTAAATCAAAATGGTTAGCTATCAATTCCGGTTCACCAAGAACCTCGCTTACTCCTACTGGTTCAAAAGAACCATCTGTGCCTAATCTCCGCCTTTGGGGTAAAGGTGGAGGCTCCAATGCAGGAAGAGGAGGAAGGTTTCTCAACCTTCTTGACCTTCTAAATAGTTGGTCCTACAGAATTAAAAATTTGACTTAATCACACCCTAAGGTCAACTAAGCACAAGAAAATCCACAGAGCATACACTAAAAAGATCCTAGAGTCTCAAGCAATCAAACCAGGGTATAAAGATATGCTTTCCCGAAGAAAGCTGATGAACAGTTACTTGGAGTCCTTGAGGGGTTCTCAGGCACAAGCGGAGGAATCACCCACCACCCTCCTGCACTTTCCACAAGGGTTACCTTCCAAGCCCGTTCAAGGTGAACCAGAAATAACCTTCCGGTTTACCTAGGTATGAACCCTAAAGAGACAAGAGACTAGGGCTACCTTGACAATACCAGCTGTCTGGGGGGACAGTCGCAAGACGAACTCGTACACATGGGCAGGGTAGCTGAGCTCGAAACTCTGTCTAGGACAGAATCCCCAGATGCATAAAAGTCCTGGGTTACGTTTTGACAACGATTCAGGGGGTTATCTCCTCTGTCCAAGCCTCCACGCAGCCTAGTGCTTAACTCCCGTTTGAGAGGAGCTTCCCAGATACAGTGATAGAATCAAGGATTTACCTAAAGAACGGTCCACTACGTCTGATTTTATAACTTGTGGGAAGTTTGCACTCCCTAGCCCACAAGTCTAGCCTAAGCTAGTAGGTGAAAGGCCCCTAAAAATAAAAACTGACTAATAAATTTTAATTTATGCGTTTATTTTAAGGGCTGTTTCTTACTCAAGAGGAAATGGAAGTGATATACTGTATGGTGTTTTGACTCAGCAAGAAATAAATGAAAGTAAAGTGTATTCAAAGCAAACTACTACTATAAAACAAACTTCTTTTCATTTTTTTCAAATATGTATTGATGAACTAAAGCACTGATAAGAGAAACTAAACCTATGTTTTTTTAATTTTCTAAGATTATATATTTTTTAAATGAAGCAAACACTACTTATGCAAAAATCACAATGCAAAAGACTAACTATGTTTTGTTTTCACTTTAAAAATTGCTCAAAGAAACTACTATGCATCTACAATGCACTATGTTTGAGTCAACTTGAAACTTATGCACTGTAAATAAACTACAAACTGAAACAAACAGGCTAACAGAACCTACAGACCAGCAAGAGAAGCAGGCTAGGAACTTAGCTTGGGTGCAAACAATGATACAAAACCACTGCAGACTTAAAAAGGTAAGTGCAAACCAGCAACTGTCAGAAAGCAGACTGGAAAAATAGAGTCCAAGACCCTGATCACTGATCTGGACTAAGACACTTTAACCAAGAACCCAAACAGGACAAATGCTTCATGATGCAAACAGTACATAAACCAAGTAAAAAGACTCAAATGGCTTTTAAAAAGCACTAAGATGTGATCACCTGAGGCAATCAAGCAAACTCTATAGCATTCTTAAAGAAAGTCTTCCCAGAAAACAAGGACTATAACAAGAAAAGACACAAGCAAACTCTTCTTTAAAAATCCAAATCTTCAGGAGTATTCGCGACTGTCTAGCAGTGCAACTCGCGAATGCTCGTGACTGTGCAGTATAACAACCCACGAATGCAATTTTTTACTCACGACTGTTCAGTGGAACAACCCGCGAATGGGTATAAAAATTTTCTTAAAAGCAAAGAAAAAACCCTAAGACTTTCAAACACTGAAGTAAGCAAGATCCAGGATAACAAACCACAAGCAGACTTATAGGCAAACTGGTCAGGATAACAGAAATGACCTACAGCATTCTAGGCTTCCCCAGCAGAGTCGCCAATTCTATTGTAAGGGATTATGCACCTAATAATCGTAGGTCAGGGGTTACCAACATACTCAAACACTTGCAGACAATTGACTTCTAAAGTGCATAATAGGAAATAGGAGGGTTAGAAGAACTTACTTGTTAAACGACGTTCGATCCTTGCTAGTCCTCTTCCGATCTGCTCCACTTCCAAAGTCTTTAAGGCTCACTCCTCTTTCACCTGTTCAGAGACAATCTTCCAGATATAGTATGATTCAAATATATATGTTAGCAGGTTAGATAATTCAAATATGAAATACTGAAGCATAAACAATTATCAAACCAAGATATATAAGACACATGTGGAAGAAGTAATCTCTTTATTATCAATAATGAGAAAGTTCAGAGTACAACCAAATGTCTGAGACAAGGACTCCTCTGTCACCAAAGTATTCTGAGTTTCACTGCTCCAAAGACTTTTGTAAACAATCCACCAGCATAACTTTGCTCCAAAAGTGTAAGTGTCTACAACCCTCCCCAAGGCCTGTATTTATATGGGTGAAATAAGGCAGTTCTCGAAGGTTAGGGAGGTTATAGCAGTTAGGGAGATTAAGTAAAATGACTTAACTAAACTCCCATTAGTGCATGATTTTGTATTTTCATGTTAAGGAGCACATTCGTGGGTATGTAGTAGAGCAACACGCGAATGAATCGCGACTTTGTATAAGCACAACCCGCGAATACAAGGATTCGCGACTTGCTGTGAAGGAGACTCGCGAATGACTCACGAGTTGTCAACAATGAGAGTTGCGAATACATCCCAACATGGCTAAATGGAAAAGTAACTAGCTGGATGAAGGTAGAATGTATTTCATGACAAGCCAAGCTATAGTGTTAAGGTCAAACCTCTATCCATAAGTGTCCTTTTGTGTGCCGACATGAGGGATATCAGCACTCGGACGGAGAGGTGCCACTCAGGTGTATAACATTTAGCTTTCTTAAATTCATCTCAAGAGCGATCCCTATGGTGCCTCTTTCTTTTTCTTCTATGAGAAGAAGAACTTGAATCCCCGCTAGATTCTTTAGAATCAGATGATCCACTAGAATTCCTTCTCCTTCTCCTAGTACTGCTCTTACTGCCTTCCGGTCTTGTTGTACCTTGTCCAGAGTCTATCTTTCTATGTAAGTCTGTCAAACTCTGCAACATAGCAACATTCAACTGCTGCTGCTCTTCCTGGGCTTTGATCAGGCTTCTCATGGTAGCTGCAACATATGACAATGTCTCTTGGAATCTCCTTCCATTAGACTCAATGTCATCATTTCTATTACGAACATTTTCTCCCATGCCATCTCGCGCATTCTCATAAGAATCCCGAGCATCATATCCATCATGGGTTCTCACAACTGAACCACCACTTATTTATCAAAATGCACTACCTGGAATACTGCCCTTGAAGGTGACTATAACTCTGCAAACGTGTTAGTAACACAACTGTTAGATGCATAACATTGATATAAACTAGCATTGCTTACCTTCTCTTGGAAAAATCATAATACAAAATTTTTCTTAAATCTATGTTCTCGCGCAATCTAGCACATAAGATCGCTGCCACTTTCTTATTTTCACCCCTGAAAATCCACTGAAAATCAGCTAAAAACCCCACTGAAAAACAGTCAAAATCTGTTGGGGAAATCCCATGGAAAACTCAAATTTTCCTTCTGCAGAATCGGCTCTCATTTCCACTATTGATCTGAAGTTTCGGCGGTCAAAACCACTAATTCCTCCGCTGTTCATCAGCAGTCGGATCCACTAAATTCTTCCGCTGTATCAGCGGTCAAAACAACTAAATTTTTTCGACGTATCGGCGGTCGGAACAACTAAATTTTTTCAAAGTTTCAGCGGTCGGAACAACTAAATTCTTCTGGCGTATCGGCGGTCCAATCTTCTAAAGTTTTCGACGTTTCTGTACTTAGAAAATTTTTTGGAAATCTTTCTTCTTCCTTCTGCCGTCGCATCGGCAACCTCATCTTCTATTTTCCTCCAATACTTGCAGCTGCATCGGCTACCCAAACAGCTAAATTTTGTCGACGGTTTCCATTCTTAGACGAATTTTCAACTTCTCTTTTCATCCGCGATAAGATCCACTATCCTTCAGAAGGATAGTCTATTAGACAGCTGCAACGGAGGATGTTCAATCCACTAACCATCGCGAATGGCTAACGAATCCCGGATCGGCTCAACTTTCTTCTTCTCGTCTGTGAAATAGTTCCATCATCGGCCGCAACGGCGGAACACGATCCTTGATCTTCTTTCGATCAGTAGCACAACCTGATCAGCATCGGCAGTCTTTTCTTGTCAGCAAGCTAGTGCTCTAGACTTCCGCAACGGTGGGTGTGCGAACCTCTATTTCCTTCAGATAGCCGACGATTTCTATACTTAGAAAAAAATTTCGAACTTCTTCATGGCATCGACAGTCGGAGGCCTTATCCGTCGGACGCATAGTCATTTAGCCATCCGTAACAGCGGGCGCTTGATCAGCTATATTCTTTCGATAGCCGAGGGACGTCGAACAACTTAGAAAAATTTTCGCCATTTTTCCTTCCGACTGTCCTCCGCCGGGTATACTTCCGCCTAGCTCTTCCGCTACATCGGAAGTCTTTCCCACTAAATCTTCCACTACATCGGAAGTCTTTCCCACTAACTCTTCCACTACATTGGAAGTCTTTCCCACTAACTCTTCCGATGATCCGACAGTTCAAAACACATACGAATTTTTTTGAATTTTCCAGATTTCTGCTAGGCAGGAAGAAATACTTCTTCTATCACTGCACCTTCGTGGTCCATTCAGGCCCATGCTGCAACATGAGCTCTGATACCATGTTGTCACGTCCCCACCCCTCCGATCGACAAAGAGGAAGCGACCATGGCGTTAACCATCCAGGAAACCAGCCCCATGAACATTTGAATGCATAAAATATTAAAACAAAATGCTGAAATAAAACGATTTGAACTAGAACATGCACAGATGCAATTGTTTATCATACGCAATGGAAACAACACACATTCATACAGCATTCATTCAACATGTTCATCATAATCATTAACAGAAATATGGTTGCAGAAGTAAAATGAGCAAGAGAACTTATCTTATGAAGAAGTTGTTCCGCAACCAGCTACGTCGCTGCAACGTTCCACCCAACCATAGGCTAGCATGCTCCTTAATCTCTCAGCAGCGCTGCCACCCCCGAGCTGGGCATGATTCTCCAAGGAATAAGGGAACAAGCAGGCTTACACATAGCCAAGGATACACAAAACACAGCCAATCCAACACAGTTGGGTTTATTAGGCCATCAAGGAGTTGGGAAAGGCTAAATGCTAAGCTGGTGAGCTCATTGCAGAGATAGGAACACCTACACCAAAACTAGCCTGACTTCTAAGACACCCAAACACACCCAACACAAGGAATCAGTCCCTTATCTGCTACACAGTTCCTCAGGCCCTGCATTCCCTTCCAGTGCTATTCAGGGTTTGTGGAGAAGAAAGCCAACCCTCTAGCTCCATCTGTGTGGTTTCCAGCCACCAGGTTTATCAAGCAAACCAAGCCCCCATCCCTGCTCCCAACACAGTCCGAAGATCAACCATTGCACTCATGCAATCCTTCAGCTGTTACAGCTTGAACAGAGGAAAACGATTCCAAGCAAATTATACAGTCCCAAACATATCAGTGCACGTGGGGAAAACAACAATCCCAATACGTAATCAGTGAACACAGCTCAGAACATGGGGAAAATGACTCCAAACCATCTACAGCAGCCCCAAAGCGCAACAACAAACACAATCACAAGGGAAAAATACTCCCAAGTGAATTATACAGTCCCAACGAAATCAGTGAGCACCGCTCACAACATGGGAAAAACAACAGTCCCGAACGTGACAGCAACACAATCAAAACATGAGGAACGACAGCACGTCCAAGGCAATGAATCCACAGGAAGACTTACACAGACCACGCTGGGGAATAAATTACAGTCTCCCATCCTGTGCATGAGTAACGACAACGTAGAACCCACAATCAGCCGGTGGGGAGAATATATAGCCACACCATCCACAAATCCGTAGAGGTAAGGGATGCATGAGTAAAACCAAGAAAATCCTGTGCGTGAGCATGAGCAACTTCCGCTCCTGCATGAGGATGAACAGAAAATCGTGAGGCCTGCATAATGGAGGGTGTGTGAGTGTTTTAGCACAGTCGTGGAGAGAGAGCAGTAGTGAGTTCGCTGGAGTGATGGCAGTGGTTTATTTTTCCATTGTGAAGTCAACCGTGGGTGGAGTGTGCATGTAGGCATGGACTGACATTCCTGCCACCCCACTCCCAAAAACAATAACTGCCTTAACCACCAGTAGTAATTCTCAATTGTGGTGGTTGGATAAGACAAGGTGGTGACACATGGGTTTTTCCTTCATGGCTCAAGGTTTGGCAATTTACCCCATCCTTATCCTTGTGAAAATCATGCCCCTTCTCAATTGAGTTGTCGTGAGTGTAGCTGGTCGGGTTCATTTAATTAAAGATGCATATGTACATGATGACAAAACTTAATATCTATGCCGCATGCCCCGATACACCATTGGTGACAAATTTAAATCTGAAACATAGCATAACCAATCAAGGGTGGGGCCTTGGCCTTGAGCTCCACACCATGATCAATTACAATATATACATCATATACATCTAATGCAACGGGGTCAAAACCGGGGTGTTACACCCACACTCTTTCGAGTGATGCATTTTCCCCATGATGGTAAGATTGTGACCATTGATCATCTTTCCTTTGTTAAACCTAAACATCATAAAACTATTAGTCATCATAATTCCCTGAAGGTATCCATGTTATTGTGTTTCCTTCCCCTTCATCATCCATGTCTCTCGACTCTAGATATCATGTCGAAGTTCAGTCATTTGTAAACCGATAAATTCTTCCCATCATGGGAAATATTAGGGGGACTGTCTCCAGTATTTGGACATCATAATGGAGTCAATCCACTTGTTTCTAATGTAACAGTGGCGACCTACCAACTTATAGACATCATGTTGGCTAAGAACTATATTTGAGCATAGTTCTTATTCTGTGTTAATCTTGTTAAAAATGAAATAGATGTCGTTGATCATAGTTCCCTCTATGTGTCAAGATCGTTAAAAAAATGAAACAAGTGTCCTTGAGCGTAGTTTTTTTCCCTTTAAAGATCATCAAAAACTGAAATGGGCTACCTAAATCATAGTTATTTTCTATTTCAATCCTGTGCAAAAATGAAATAGATCACCACAAGCATAGTTCTTTTATGTTTTAAGCTTGTGTAAAAATGAAATAGCGCACCTTGATAAGAGTTTCCTTTTCACGTCAAGCTCATTAAAAAATGAAACGGATTCTTCCATTCTATCAGGTATTTTACTATACTCAATATTTGAACATTCATTTCATCTTCCTATATCACTTTATCCTATTTCTTCCCCCATCTCTCATGAAATTTTTCCTGGTATTAACCAAGAAGTTAGTTGGATGAAGAAAAGAGTAGGAAGACAAAATGAATATAGGGGGAATGCATCCAAAATATTTACATTATCTTGGAGTTCTAATAATTCATAGTTATGCTAGGAGAAATTACCAAGCACTAGAAATCATATTGGGAAAACACCATTCAATGGAACTTATTTTTAGCATACTTTCTTTTTAGTTTCGAGCTTGCTAAACCATGCAAGAACATACTAAGAATAGTTCATTCTCAATTTAGAGCTTATTAAAAAATGAATCAGATACTATGATAATTTGTGAAATTCTGGTTCACAACAATATCTAGAAGCTAAGAGAACCCTCACAATAAAATAATTTTACTATACATGAAGAAAATAGTGTAAAACAGAAAAAATAACACATAGAAATGGTGCCAATAACTGAGTTTTATATTACATTCCAACACCTAAACATGTCTAGAACATTATAATGTTACAATAGAATAAGATCATTAGCCTTTGGAGGCAAATTGGTGGCATAGATGTGGTAGGATTATATTGGACCTCAAACCCCCCTAAGTGGACCAATAATCTCCCAAACCACCTCAAATGGTCACGAATGGTCATGTAAGAATTGGGGAATCATGCTTGGTCATAAATAAGGGTCAAGTAGGAGTACTGGAGTACATGGGTGACTGGGATTGGCTCTAGGAAATCATAAATGGTCCAAAATAGCCAAAAACACTCCAAAAAATGAATGGGTGTCTCTGGTCAAACCAGATCCACAATTTAGCTGATGGGTGCCATTAATGGTCTAAAACCTCCAATAACCTTAGGAATCCATCATAACCAATGTTTGGACTATGAAACATAAGTGAAAATGAATGAGACTATGGTCCTTGGTGGTATGATGAATATGGTACTAGGTGGTGTGATGTTCTAACACTCCCTCTCAATCCTAACTTAGTGTAACCATATCCAATTTGATTCCTTGGAAACTAGCACTCCAGTCAACTCTTAAAAAAATTTATTCGTCCATATAACCAAGGTAAGAAGGAAAACCACGTGGGAATAAAATATCCCTTCTAAAATGGACATGGAGAAAAATATGAAACAAAATATCAGTCATCACCATGTGTCAACCACCCCAAGGAGTGATATAATATAGGTGAATTTATTCTCTATGAAGCTCTTGGTGAAGATGTCGGGATTTTGCTCTATAGATGAGCAATACTACAATGATATCACCTGCTCATGCACCAAGTTCCTAATATAGTGCATGTGAATCTCAATTTGATTTGTAATATATATCTATATTGTATTTGTGGATATATTGATTTCACTTTTGTTGTCACACCAAATGACAGTGGGTGAATCAAATGCAAAACCATGTTTTCCAGGAATGCCTTGAAACCACACACATTGTGTAGCTACATTCACTGCTCCTCTGTACTCAGCCTCAGCTAATGAAAGGGAAATAGTGTGTTGTTTCTTACTTGACCAGAAAATGGGACCATGTGAAAGCATGAATATGCAACCTAAAGTGTTATATTATCAATGGAATCTCCAACCCAATCCAAATCAATAAATCCAACTAGTTCTAGTGGAGAACTAGCAGCATAGTGTATCCTGAAGTGCTTGGTTCCTTGCACATAATGCAAGATCCTTTTAGAATAATTCCAATGGATATCATGAGGCTCCTTCATATAACTTTCAACAACACCTACTAAATAATCCAAATCAGGTCGAGAGTGTGTGAGGTACAACAAGCTTCCAACTAGTTGCCTATATAATGAGTTGTCCACCAATGAAGATGAACCAAAATCACCTAGCTTTACTCCTGAAAGAAAGAGACACTTATTTGCTTTACATTCAGACATTTTAAACTTTAAATAATACTTCTGAAGCATACTTTGATTAGCTGACATTAGTACCTGCATCATATTGCTCAATCTCCAAGCCAAGAAATTGTTTCAACAACCCTAGGTCAATTATAGAAAATGCATTGTGCAATGAAGAATTAATTGAACCTATATCAGAAATGAAACTTCAAGTGATCAAAATATCATCAACATACATTACTATTATCTGAATATATTCTTCTAAATTTTTCAAATACAAATTAGTATCAAATTTCCATATGTCATATCCTTGTGAGAGAAGAAAGGTGTACAGCTTGGCATGCCAAGCCCCGGGGGATTTCTTGAGGCTATAGAGAGACTTCTTCAACCTACAAAAAAGTAAAGTATCATGAATCAAACCTTCATGATGCTGCATATAAATATCCTCATGAATTTCACCATGAATAAAAACACTCTTCACATCCATATAGTATACCTCCCATCACTTAGTTGCAGCAATGACCAAAATGCCTGATTGAGTCCATCTTTGCAACTAGTGCAATTATGTCTATATAGTCCACTCCATGGACTTGAGAGAATCCTTTGGAAACCCATATAGAATTTTACTTCACATATCAACCATAAAAAACCATCTTGGTCCTATAAACCCACTTACATCGCACTAGTTTCCTCTTGGAAGGTAGATGAACCAACTCCTAACTTTCATTGTCTTGCAAAGAATTGAATTATTCTTGCATGGATGTTTTCCATATTGGCTCATGTGATGATTATTAATATGAATATGGATCATATCCAACCATCATAAAAACACCTTTCTTGAATATTCGAATCACAAGTGGAGAAAACATTGTGAAACTGAGATGTAGTCTTCCTAGAGTCTAGTGGATCTCCTACAAGACTACCAGCTACTTGTATGGTTTTCTAAGCCCATTTTTTCCTTATGGGAGAGTCATGATATCAATTAATATCATCATATTCATATTCCATATCATAATCATAAAAATCAGAAAGAGAAACATCACTTACATCATCATTGAATGGAGGGTGTGAGAAATCCCCCTCTACTAGTTCGATCTCTTACATAGGCTCTTCTTCTATTTGTACACTTCTCTCGATGAATGGTTTATGATATGAGGGATCAAAGATATTGTATCCTTTTTCATATTTAGCATATCCAACCACTATGGACTACTGGATTTTTTTGTCAAGGGGTTGGGGTGAGTTGCGCAACATTGTGGATGTTGCGCAAGCTCAGAAGACATCGCGCAAGACGAAGATGGCGCGATATGTGAAAGATAGACTATTTTTTATTATTTTATGTCACTTTTTGTACTTATTGACCATTTTTTGTGGATATTGGTCATTATTCAGTTAAATCAGTTAGGATTTAGTTAGAAGTGGACAATGAATGTAAAGGCGCAAACCTATATATAGAAAGAGGAATTGTGAAAGAAGATATCGATAGAAGAATTTTTATAGAGATAAAGTTGATCATTGACATCTAAGGTATCAGTCTGGAGATGAATTTTTATCTGTTTTGATCTGTGGTTGATTGCATAGAAGTAATATGATGAGATGGATGTTGACTTGAATCGTTGTTATCTTCTATTATCTTTTTCTTTCTTTATGTTCCTGCAACTTCAATGATGAATGCTAAGTGAATCTGAAATATGGATCTATGATGCAATGTTTACTGTTTATGAAGGATTCCATCCTTTAATATCTATTTCCACTCTATCAGATCTATTACATTTAAGAATGAATGATGCACAATGGTGAATGGTTCTTTTAAAGAAGTTGATATGTTCTCATCGTTAAGATAATGAAGTGTCAATTCCCTAATCCTCTGCTATACTACGGAAACTTAGTTTCGTCAGCCCTCCCTTGAACATCTCGGGTGAGACTTCATCCACTATGCAGGTGTTTCTGGATAGGGTAAAACCTACCTGGTCCAATTCTCAGGGAGATCACGGTAAGTCGAGTGTCAAAGGAGTGGGACCCATGTCGACTAGGTTTTGTTGGTTGAGGTTTGAGCCAACAAATGGTTTTGTTACCGGGACCTTTTTACAACTAAGAGGAGGGTATGTGGCATCCGACATGATTAGAAACTCAAGAGTGGATGTGGTATCCAATGCGACCAGAGATTCAATATTGGTTTGATCAGAGGATGCGAGAGTTTGATGAAGTAGAAATTCAGAACCATGGACTCACGACCGACAAGTGATTGGAAAAATACATACACGACGGTCCTCACGAATATTTTTTCTATGAGTTTCCCATCATATTGTATGAGCGGTTACCACAGTACACATACAAGAAGATAGATTTCCAAGGACAAGAACCAACATACTAGACCCCTGAATTGATCCAGGAGTTACAAGAAACTGACAACAGAGCGTCGCGAGCTGTTGAGGTCTAGCTGGATAGTATCCCAGAAGGATATATTACTGAGTTCACAGTCAACACTACTAATTCTTACAACGAAGCATAAAGAGAATTCTTCAATGGACCCAGAGGTAGGTTCCTATAATCGCTCCAATTTTCAATTAAAATGATTATCTACGAAAAGGGTATATTGAAGATGCACCTATAGTAGTATAAATTTGGTGTGCAGAAGCGGTGGATACTATGACTAAAGGGGGGAGATGGATGGAAATATAAGGGGTAGATGGGTGCAAGTTTCAACGAGACTGTGAGGGAAGGTGAGGAAGAAAGTGGCTGTACAAGGGGAGGAGCAAGGTTTCAATAAGAGAAGAGGAAGAGGACAAGGGAATGTCCTACGGTGATCAAAATGTGAAACTACGAAGGAAAACCACATGGGATGAAGAGACCCTATAGTGACAAAGAGGATGACTATACCTAGAATACACCCAGGACAGCACTAAGATCAAACCCCAACAGCACTGTACCCATGCCTCCACGCACTGCTTCAAACTCGGGTAGAAACACAAATTCCACGTCAACTTGCCCAACATGTCAAAATAAATCTAGTAGTAGGTCAACATCTATAGGAAGAAGGCCCAGGATGGCTGGCGACGACACAAAGTTACCTTTGTTCCACGAGAATGGGACTAGCAATCCCTAGTAGTATTGGTTTCTCTGCGAGGTAGTATGGACTATTAGACAAGCCATGGATGATGATGTCAAGAAGGGACAACTAGTGACTACTCTGCAGGGTCATGTGCTAGATTGGTACATGAAATTTATATAGGTTCCTATGAGGACTCCTGCAAAAACATTGGATGAATTTCAGAAGGGACTAATTGAAGAATTCCAGAAACCTAAATTGGAGGCGCAATACATTCCGAGTTGAAAGAGATCAAGTAGTTTCTGAATGAGACTGTTTGGGATTTCTATTAAATATTTAAGACGTTGATGGAATGGGTCAATTTTGATATGAGCGACATTCAACATAAAGAGTGGTTTATAGAAGCCTTAGTAGCTCATTTCTAGCAACCATTGATGCAGCAGAAGATTGTGACACAGAGTGAGGATTTGGAGATTGCGATGAAGTTATAAGCTTCACCTGTTGGAGAGAATGCAGTTGGTATGAGTCAAATCCAGGCGCAGCTAGAAAATTTAATGCTTCAGTTACAAAACATCAAGAAGGAGAAAGGGTCAGTGTCATGTAGACAGGCACACCAAAGATAACTACCCCAATTTTTGAAATTATTTGATCTCAGGAGTGTTGAACCCATTAAGTTGCGGCAGCGTACCATGGTGTTGCATATGTCAAGTCTATGGGCACTGGCATGAAAAGTGTAGCTACATGCAGAAGATAGTGTCCAAACCAGGAAACCTATATTGTTCCTTTTGTAGATCGGTGGGACATGAAGAAAAAAATTGTTGTGCATATGATCTGTTGCAGGAAAGAACATATGATCCATACTTTGTGAAGGGAGAAGATCATTGCATAGTACAACAACCACAGCTATAGCCTCAAATGGTAAAATATCAATCTCAACCATAGTATACACCACTGCCACAGATGCAATTTATACCATTGCAGTCGCAGCCATAGTTTGCATCGCAGCCACAATTTATCTCGCAACCGTAGTATAATCAGATGGTGACGCCTCAGTCGCAACCGTAATATGTTCAAGCTGCATAGTATGTTCAGCAGTAGCTGAATCCCACGCTGCAACAGATGGCCCAGCCGTAGTATTAGCAATGGGGAGGATTTCACGGAGGATTTCGAGGAAGAGGAGGACGAGGTCATGGATCAATCCATGTTGGAGCAAGGCCCCGCAGCTATAGGAAAAGATGCTATATCGGGACAAGAAATTCAAAGGAAACAGTACCTGAAGTGGCTGAGAAGAGAGAGCTCAACCACTGCACTTAAGGTGGTGGTGAAGACAGGAGGGCTCAGCTACCCTGATAAAGGAAAAGGAGCAACAGGTCGAGGTATTGAAGACAAAGGACAGAAGGGGAGTGATTGAGGAAGCGGCACCCATACCCGCGTTTAGCGCCGAAATTGTGGAAGAATGCAGAGGCTTTGGCCATGGCTGTGGACCGATTATTTGTTACAACTATGGAGCCATAGGACATTATGCTAGGGATTGTCAGAACCCTACTATGACATGTAAATATTGCAAGTCCTATGATCATACTATAGAAGAATGTCCTATCTTGATAGCCAAGATTAGGGACCCAAAGCCAGTATTAAATCAGAATATTCAGCTTATTGCTGCTTAGCAGAAAGAGCCAGAACCAATAGTCAATATTGTGACTCGCAGCGGTGCTTCTACTAGTAGGACATCGCAGGATGCCAAAAAGAATACAGGTCCGGAGTGGGTGTGTAAAGCCACTGATAAATCAACACCACTTGACCTACAGAAGAACAAAGAAACGTTTCAGCAAGCTAAAAATTTCTTTACTGAACCTACACCATCAGGATCATAGGTATTGCCTTATAGGGGCGTACCGCAGCAGCAACATTGTGGCTTTAGTCCTATGCAGACATCGCAGGCTACCACATCGGGAAGGTGCGAAGAAGATGAGTTGACAGGAAGTGTCAAATCCTTCCTGTGGAGCTGCTTGAAACTCATACGAAATGAGGAATCTATCGAAGAGCTTCAGTGCATCATAGACCAGTATCAGCAGCCTTCTTCCATGAGCAGTACGCAACGTGCTATTCATAATATTATGGGCCATACAAGAACAGGAAGAGAAATGAGACTCACAGCGCAAATTGGAGAATTTGAAATGGATGAGGTAATCCTAGATTTAGGATCAGAGGTAAATGTTCTGACTAAGTAGACATGGGAACATATGGGTAGCCCTAAGTTAGCCAGATCACCTATCCATCTGTGACTAGCCAATCAGCAGAGGGTATCGCCACTGGGCCGACTACCACAAGTACCAGTTGATATTGATGGAGTTCGCAGCTTTGCAGACTTTGAAGTCATAGAAATCATTGGTGATAGAAGACCGTATCCATCTTTACTAGGTATTGATTGGGCAATTGATAACATGGCTGTTATCGATTTAAAGAAAAGACAAATGACCTTTGAGGATAATCAGATTCGAGTCATCGCACCGTTGGATCCTTTCCAGGGTCCTCGTTATATTGAACCTATCAGAGCATAGGAAGAGGTGCGTAATATGGAAAGCCTCTATCAGATGACTGCTAACCAGAGTGATTATATCAACCCCACCGCAGAAGGAAATATTAGTTGGTGATATGACAGCTCATTCGCATCAGATTCAGATGTTGGTTTAGAAATTTGGCAGAATAGACTTTACAAAGTCTCAACTCGCAGATGTGCGTTTATGACTAAGTCACTGTGATGGATTGGCGTAGAGGTTAAGGATATTCTATCATTTCATGGCTTAGCGGATGTCAATGAATTTTTACAACAGTCTGAGCAGGAAATTCCTCATGAGCAGAGGATGGCAGCTATTGACCTTGTAGTCAAAGCCACACCTGCAAGATGGTGGCATGCACATAAAGAACATATCGCCTCATGGGATGATTTTAAGAGACTGATGGCGATCAGATTCTCTAATAACAAGGAGCCTTTACTGCAGAAATATACAGGAGAAAGTGACCCCAGGTCACATATTAATATTTGTGAACAGAGTTGGTCGGACATTCCAGAGGATGAATGGGTTCACCTATTCATTCACACTTTAGACATAGCCTCAAGGAACTGGTACACTGAGACAGAGTTGCGCAGAGGAACTATTACATGGCCAGTTATGATAGACAGCTTTCTACTCACTTTCACTTTTGAATCTGAGTATCCAAGCATTGATCAAGCTCTAGATATTATAAAGACTAAGATATTTGATGACTGTACCCTACGAGTGTATGCTCAGCCTGATTGGACCGTTCAGTTAGAAGTGAGTTAGAACATGCGCTAGAGTGTTACAACTTCGCAGAAGAGCCAGGTGATGAGGATGAGAATCCTCGTAGTATCAACATTCCAGAGTCTGAAGGGACTCGTGAAGTTGATGGACCAAAGCTAGAGTTTCCAGCTGTCACAGAACCTATCAAGATTAAAAAGATCAATATTGGCACAGAAACATAACCAAAGTTTGCCTCTATTGGAGACTATTGGGATGATGAAACAGTAGGACACATCGCAGATCTGTTACATGACTATCAGGACTTATTTCCCACTAAGTTCATAGAGATGAAGGGAATAGTAGGAGATTTGGGAGTCATGCGGATACCTTTGAAAGAGGATGCTAGGCCAGTTAAGCAGCGTCCATACAGATTGAATCCTCTCTATAACTAAAAAGTTAAGGATGAGATTGATAAGATGCTAGCAGCAGGCATCATCGAGCCAGTAGAAGAGAGAGAATGGGTTAGTCCCATGGTCGTGCAGGAAAAGAAAACTAAAGAAGAAATCAGGATTTGTGTCGATTCGCACAAACTCAATGACGCAGCACTTCATGACCCATTTCCGACACCTTTTACTGATGAAGTTTTAGACAATGTGGGAGGACAGGAGATCTATTCATTCACTGATGGCTTTTCAGGCTATCATAAGATAAGAATCCATCCACAGGATCGACATAAGACCACCTTTGTGATAGAATGGGGCTCATTCCAGTATACGGTAATGCCCTTTGGTCTTAAAAATGCACCAGCTATTTTTTCTAGAGTAGTAGTTGTTGTATTTAAGGAATACATCCATAGATTCTTAGAAGTCTATTTTGATTATTGGAATTTATTTGGATTAATCGAAAAGCATATAGGAGATTTAAGGTTCATGTTAGAGAAATGTAGGCAATATCAGATTTCTCTTAACTTGAAGAAATGTATATTCTGTGCACCATTTGGTATTTTGTTGGGTCATATTATTTGCAGACAAGGCTTGATGGTAGATCCTGCAAAGATTGCCATCATTGTAAATCTTCCAGCACCCAACTCAGTCAAGCAATTGAGGAAAGTGCTTGGTCATACCGACTACTATAGAAAATTCATCAAAGTCTATGCAAAGATCACAGCACCTATGGAAAAGTTGTTAAAGAAAGACATGAAATTCCTATGGAATGAGGAATGCCAGCAAAGTTTAGACACTCTTAAACAGAAGATGGTTACAGCACCCATCTTAGTATTCCCAGATTGGAACAAGCCATTTCATGTACATGTGGATGCATCTGGCATCGCACTGGGGATTGTCTTAACACAACCAGGATAAGGGGGTATCGATCACCCTATCGTGTACTCCAACAGAAATTTATCTACCACAGAAAAGAACTACACCACTACAGAAAGAGAAGGATTAGCTATGGTGTATGCTCTACAGAAGTTCAGGAACTACATGTTGGGTGCTCCATTCAAGATGTTCACTGACCATTCCGCTTTAAAGTATTTGGTCAACAAACCAGTGTTAGGGGGAAGGATCTGCAGATGGTTACTCTTATTTCAGGAGTATGATTTTGAAATTATTGTAAAACTAGGAAAATTAAATGTCGGACCTGATCATTTATTGCGAATAGACTCAGGAGAAGAACCAAGTAATTTAGAGGATAATTTTCCAGATGTGCGATTTTTTTCTATCCAGATCGCAGATGAGTATTACGAAGATATTATCCACTTTCTCACTACAGGGTGGGCACCAGTTGAGTTTACTAAGCAGCAGAAGAACCAGTTAGTTGTGAAAGCAGTAGATTTCACTTTGATCATAGGACAATTATACAAGTTAGGTCCAGATGAAGTCCTGCGCAGATGCGTGATGCCGCACGAGAAAGAGGCCATTATCAGAGAAGCACATTCAGGTACCGCAGGAGGTCATTTCGCAGGAAAGCCGAATGCGCAGAAAATTCTAGCTGTAGGATTATGGTGGCCTACTTTGCACAAAGACACTAGGGATTTTTGCAGATGCTGCGATATCTACCAGAGGGTAGGAAAACCTTCGTGGAGAGATGAAATTCCGCTGCAACCATAGATTACGATGCGGGCATTTGAAAAGTGGGCTATAGATTTTGTGGGTCCTATCAACCCACCAGGAAAATGATCTGGTGCGAGATACATCATTACAGGAACAGAATACCTCACCAGATGGGCAGAGGCCAAAGCAGTAAGGAATTGTGATGCTGCTACAGCTGCACAGTTCATTTTTGAAAACATCATTAGTAGATTTGGATGTCCAGCAATTTTAATGAGTGATCAAGGAACACATTTTCTGAATCGCACTATTGAGGCCTTGACGGAGGAATTCCAGATACAGCACCATAATAGCACTCCCTACCACCCACAAGCTAATGGTACAGTGGAGGCTTTTAACAAGATTCTAGAAAATGCTCTTACTAATATCTGTAACAGCCAAACAAATGATTGGGACCTCAAGGTTAATGCTGTATTATGGGCTTATAGAACTACATGCAAGAAAATTATAGGACACACACCTTTCAGCTTGGTGTATGGACAAGAGGCTGTTATGCCTATGGAATATATTATTCCCAGTTTAAGAATTGCTCAAATTACCGAGATGGCTATAATGCAGATACGATGAATGACAGATTAGTGCAGTTGCTTGCCTTAGAAGAAGACAGATTCATCGCAGGATTTCATCAAAAAGTGCAGAAGGCATGAGAAAAATCTTGCCATGACAGGCACATCAAGAGCAAGATTTTTCAGACAGGAGACCTAGTGCTCCTTTATGACAGCAAGTTTGTTAAGTTTCCAGGGAAGTTCAAGACACATTGGTTGGGGCCATATCAGATTCACCAAGTCACAGACGGAGGTGCTGTTCAGCTCAGTAAACTGAACGGGGAGCTTGTTCCTACTTTGATTAATGGCAGGAGGCTTAAGCTTTATAGTGATAGCCACTCCACCTCCCAACCCTAGCTCAGAGAAATAGGATGTGCAGATGTCCAGTGTAGTTGAAAGGAGACATCGCACCTATAACTAGTCTACACCCGAAAAAAAAAAATTATGTATGAGGAATCGCAGCAGGAAAGCTTATTTTGCACAAGTTTTGAACGTTGCGGAGTTTCAACAACTTGGCGTGAAACTTTTTGGTTCAGGACGATGCGGTGTGACATCGCAGCGATGTGATGTTCCCCATGCCACGTAGACGATTTTGGAAAGGGATAGAGGGCGAGTCACCATGGAACCATTTGTTGGTTTACTATGGGAAAACCCAGGTTTACTGTAATGTACCAACAAAACCCCTAGCTCACTGGCCCTTTCAGCGACAGACCACAGAACGGCCTGAAGTCTCACCCGAAGTGATCTTATATGGGGTGGCTGAAGACTCAGGTGTCCTCAACTAGGTTCTGTAGCATCCTAGGTTTCTCTTGATTCTGGTTAACCAGTTGGATCTCTCTATGAGATGTTGTTTCTCTCTTCCCAGCTGACTCTGCTATGGAACTGAATCTTATCGCATCGCAGCTTCTAGGATGATGCGCTAACTTTCTCTTCTAGTTGACTCTTTACCTGTGATATCCCACACCGCGGCTCCTCCGACAGTGCGATATCGCCTTTCTGTGCTGCGATAGCTCTTATAGTAAGAATCAATAGGACTCTCCAACTCTCAAGGTCCAACAGCTTTCTTTCTGCTTATAATAGCTCAGTTAACCTTCACAAGGGTGTTAAACAACTTCACTTAAGCTTCTTCAGTCTATTATGCTTAACATCTATTGCGCTCAACTTGCTGAACTAAATATACAGGAATCACTTAACACAGTAACTGTCACTGCCATGAATCAAGCACTGATAAACTCATATACAGACTACTTGATACAGTTAACTTGCATTTGACCTTCTATATTACTGTAAACTAAAGGATAGCATACATACGTTCATTAACTGTTAAGAAAAGCTCATGTAACAGGTAACAGATAACAAATAAATAAACACAATTACATGAAATAGTCGCACAACACGCGGATTTTACGTGGTTCACTTCCAGGGGGAAGCTACATCCATGGGAACTGGTTTTTATATTATATCTTGAGAGAGTAAACACAGTTCCGCTGTAACCTATTATGCATCTTGAGATCTTTTGGGAAACTCCATGCACACAGCCGGGAGCCCTTCTCTTAGATCTCTTCTCTTCCTATATTGCTTTCTTCTTACAATATTTCCTCTCTCTCTCTCTCTCTCTCTCTCTCTCTCTCTCTCTCTCTCTCTCAATCCCTGCATATTGTTACATTCATTCTCAAGGTGCCAGCTACTGGTTGCAGTAAGATAATACAAACATATTGTTACATTCTATCTGAATGTCTGGCTAGCTAACCTTTCACAATACAAAATGCATACTTAAATAGGTGGCCCGAAGGTCTCACCGTGATACAACACTATGGTCCTTTCCCAACAATAACCCAAAACTCTAACTATGACAATCGGCCTATCTGTACTTTGAACTGCCGCTTCCCGTCACACCACAGCTTTCTGCATTCTTCTGCGATTTCGGCACTGAACGCGGGTATGGGTGTCGCTTCCTCGGTCGCTCCCATTTTGTCCTTTTTCTTCAATACCTCGGCCCATTTCTCCTTTTCCTTTATGAGGGTAGCTGAGCCCTCCTGTATTTTCCGCTACCTTAAGTGCAGTGGTTGAGCTCTCTCTTCTCGACTGCTTTAGGTACTGTTTCCTTTGACTTTCTTGTCCCAATATAGCAGCTTTTCCTGTAGCTGTGGGGCCCTGTTCCAAGTGTAGACCCAGAATCAAGTTCCAATCTAGATTCATACTCTAAATCAACCTATGAACCCTCCATTGAACCGAAATCCACTGTTGACTCAGAATCCACCAATAAACCAGAATGAAGGGCCAACGGTTGCGACAATCTCAATAAAGCCCAAAAAAATGGATGTTGACGTTGTCGTTTTCACCCACATAGGAGACACAACAGAAGAGGATGGGCCCTGCCCACATATTCGACTGGCTGGATAGAAGAAAGAACTATTTGATATCACATCCAAAAAGGAGACATTTTTTGGAGCCCGGGATGCGATCAAAAGAAATCTTGGTAAGTCGCATGTCTATGAAATGCCTTTCGCTTTTGATTATTCACTAGAGGCAGGACCATCACGACAGCATGGTAACTTGAAACACTTCTTTGATAGTTGCTTATCACTTGCAATATATCTAGATGCTTTAGCTGAAATTGAAAATTTGTTGCGTCGCCCAGGTAAGGAACGAACAGAGTCCGCAGTGAACTCTTTACATAAGAAAAAGACAGGCAAGGAGATGCATATGAATATTCAGATCAGAGACTATGAAGTAGACTCAATCATTTTGGATCTGGGATCTGATGTGAACATATTAACAAAGAAGACCTCGCAAAAGATAGGGAGTCCGACATTGGGTTGGTCGCCGATGCAATTGTCATTGGCTAATCAAGCTAAAGTGAAACCAATCGGATGGGTATCCAACCTTGTTGTGGACATGGAAGGTATGAAAACTTATGCCTACTTTGATGTGGTTGAAGTTGTTAATGGTGAAGGCTCCTATCCTGCACTGCTAGGGGTTGGATGGTCCAACGATAGTATGGCAGTCATTAACTTCAAGAAGTGGACGATGACTTTTGAGAACCAAGATATTTGGTTTATCATGCCTATGGATCCCAATGAAGGAAGGAGATACATTGAAATAGTAAAGGATGAATGTGTGAACAGGTGGGATCACACCTACAACATATCTGAGGATTATATCCACCCCACTGCTAATGGAGAACTTGGTTGGTGCAGCGCTATTTCTGCATCTTTTGATTCTGAAGATGCGGTAGAAAATTGGCAAAACTACATGCATGAGCTGTCATTTAGAAAGTGTCGGTTGATCACACAGTCGCTATGCCATGTCACAACCGAGATTGTAGAATTACCAGTTCTATGAAGGGATTCCTAAACTTTCTATGTTCTTAAAGGAATTTGAAGAAAGGGTCTCAGAACTGCAGTGATTTTTGTTAATGGAGAAAGCATTAAAGGATACTCCAGCACACTAGTGGGAAACTCATAAAAAGACAATTATTGGATGGGCACAGTGTCGACATTTGATGAAAGTTCACTTTGGAAACACAGAGTTGTACCACTCTAGGAAGTATGATGGATGAAATGAACCTAGCATCCATTTGATGAAATGCCAAGCATTGTGGGCATTGTGACCAAAGGATGAATGGGTTAATGCCTTTATTCACACCCTAGATGAAATGCCAAGATCTTGTTATGTATCAGCAAAGCTGCGCAGGGAAATAACCACTTGGGATGAGATGACAGTTTACTTTGTGCATACTTTTATTTTTTCATACGCTAATCCTGATGTAAACAATGCACTTCAGATCATCCGGGACGTAGTTCTAAAAGTTGTAGCAGTCAAATATCCTGTGGATCCACATGCGCATTGCCACACGCAGTCGATAATGGAATGCTATAACGTATCTAGTGAACTTGAAGATGATGATGAGCTATGGAATATCAATATTCTAGAGACAAAAGCAAGTAGGGACGTTGTAGCACCGGATGTACCAACTGATCCCACGAGTCAGCCGCTGAAGATCAGAAAGGTTAGCATTGGTATGGAAGAGAACCCAAAGTTTGCAAGTGTTGGGGACTATTGGGACAAGGAGACCATGGCAAAAAGCATAGACCTGCTACATGAATTTCAAGATCACTTTCCAACAAAGTTTTCAGAAATGAAGGGGATACTGGGTGATCTAGGAGAGATAAAGATTCTGTTAAATCCATACGTGAAACCAGTACGACAGATGCCATATCGCTTGAATCCGTGATACAAAGAAAGATTCAAGGATGAAATTGACTGGATGTTGGATGTTGGAATCATTGAGCTAGTGAAAGAATTAGAATGGATCAGTCTCATGGTGGTCCAAGACAAGAAAACGGGTGAAGTTTGGATCTGTGTCGATTTAAGAAAACTGAATGATGCCTGTATGCATGACCTGTTTCTGACTCCATTCACAGATGAAGTACTCGAAGGAGTAAGAATTCAGGAGATGTACTCATTTATAGATGGATTTTTGGTTATCTCCAAATCATAATCGCCAAGGAGAATCGACATAAAACAACATTTGTCACCAAGTGGGGCTGCTTCCAATACATGGTGATACATTTTTGGCTAAAGAATGCGCCTGCAATATTTTCTCGAGTTGTTGACGCGGCATTTGAATATTTCATTCAGAAGTTCCTACAAGTGTATATGGATGATTGGATAGTGTATGTTCTAATCAATGTTCATTTGGCCAACTTTCGACTAATGCTGGAATGGTGTTGATGGCATCAGATCGTGTTGAGCTCCAAGAAGTGCATTATTTCGCACCATTTGGAATACTATTGGGTCACATTGTGTGCAAGCAAGGATTATTGATTGATCCTACAAAGATAGTGCTCATTTTTAGCTTGCCACTGTCAAAAAACATGAATATGCTTTGGGTGACACTAGGGCACACTGGGTACTACCGCAAATTCATTAGAGGATATGCTGCAATTACTGCCCCTATGGAGAAACTACTAAAGAAAGATGTTGCCTTTATATGGAGTCCAGAATGTCAAGATAGCTTCGATAGACTGAAGGCCAAGATGGATTTGGCGCCAATACTTATGTTCTATGACTGGAATAAGGAGTTCCATGTTCATGTTGATGCATATTTTGTTGTTCTCAAGGTAGTTCTTGCGTAGCTAGGAGAAGGAGATATAGATCACCCGATTGCTTTCACCAGTCGGAATTTGTCCTGTGGTAGAGAGGAAATACACGACCACAGAGCACGAAGGTATGGAAATGCTATATGCACTAAAGAAATTCAGACATTACCTTCTAGGTGGTCACTTCAAGATGTTTACTGATCATTTTGCATTGAAGTATCTGGTCAATAAGCCGGTGTTGGGGGGGAATATATGCCGCTGATTACTTCTCTTTCAGGAGTTTGATTTTGAAATAATTGTGAAGCTGGGTCATTTGAATGTTGGACCAAATCATTTCTCCATAATTGAGATAAGCGAAGAGCCTACTAATATTGAAGATGGATTTCCAGATGCGCAATTATTCCAAGTTGACATGGCCGATGACCATTATGCTCCAATAATCCAGTTTTTGGCGATGGGAGTCGCACCAAAATAACTTTGTAGAAGTCAAAAGAAGTAGTTGGTGGTTAAAGCTTCTGATTATTAATTGATTGTTGGACACCTATATAATTTGGGACCAGATGAAATTTTGCGTCAATGGGTCCTACCACATGAACAAGGGAAAATCTTAGCAGAAGCTGATGCGGGAATCGTTGGGGGACACTATGGTAGGTGCGTAACGGAAAGGAAGGTGCTTCATGCAGGTCTCTGGTGGCCTACATTACACAATGATGTGATAAATTATGCATGGACCTGTGATGTCTATCAACGCACGAGGAAACCATCATGGCGAGATGAAATGACGCTAGTACCATAGGTAACTTTGCAACCTTTTGATAAATGGGCTATGGATTTTGTGGGTCCAATCAACCCACCTGGGAAAAGAACTGGTGCACGGTACATAATCATATCAACCGACTAATTGACAAGATGGGTGGAGGTTGCACCCATTTTGGATTGCACTGCTGCGATAGCAGCAATATTTCTATTTGATAGCATTGTGATAGGATTTGGATGCCCAAGGATATTGATGAGTGACCAAGTCAGCCACTTTATAAATCGCACAGTAAGAGCGCTGATGAAGGAGCTGCAGATACAGCATAAGAAAAGTACACCATATCATCTGTAAGAAAACAAGATTGTTAGACCGTTCAACAAAATATTGGAGCATGTACTTACGAAGGTATGTAACGCTAACCAATATGACTAGGATTTGAATATTCCAGCAGTGTTGTGGGCGTATCGTACCACCTACAAAATATTGATGATGAAAACACCGTTCAAATTGGTATATGGGAAAGAAGCAATCATTCCTGTGGAATACATTGTTCCCATCTTGCGCATTGCAATAGCGACAGGCATGGATGATGAAGCAGTGCTCGAGGAGCGCGCAGCGCAGTTGATACAGCTTAAAGAAGATCATTTTATCACAGTGTTCCATCAACGCATCGAGAAGGATCGATAAAAGGCTTAACATGATCACCATATCAAAAACAAATAGTTTCAGCAAGGATATTTGGTGTTGTTATACAACAGCAAGTTCTTGAAGCATCTAGGTAAGTTACAGATGCACTCGTTAGGTCCATATCTTGTTAATTCTATTACCTCTGGGGGTGCATTTTAATTGCAGTAGTTAGATGGAGTGGTGTTGCCAAATCTTGTGAATGGTAGCCACTTGAAGCCCTACCAGATGGGACCAGAACTATGAAATGCCTAAGGCACTGCGCACAAAACAAAAAACAAAAAAAATAGTAGGATAGACAGAAAGGGGAAGGGCATGCTAGAAGGAAGTGGATGCACAAGAATATGAGTCATTAGTGCAGTTAGCTCGATGGGCCACAACAGCCACAGGGCTACGATTTATCCAAATCAGCAATAAATACAGGTAGCTAAAAGAAGTTAGCTGATAGAGCTTGTTGAAGCGATGCGCATTTATGGTCGATCTGACCATTAGATTAACAAGATCACCGACAGATTTGGGTCACTAATGACAGATTTGTTCATGATGGCCACGACCGATTTGGTAATGATGAAGGATGGATCAATGGAATGTTATAAGAGGATGCATGATATGGCTTGAGAGCATTACTGTACTAATAAATTTGTTGAGATTGAAGAACTAAGTGAAATGTGTGAGTTGCAAAGTGAAGGGGAGGGTGTGTGATAGCTAGCTCAGTGAGGTGTATTGGTGGGGCATGTTGAGCAACCTGACACTGTGGATATTTTGAGTGAGAGGGAGTCACCAGTTAGACCAATTGCCACTGTTGAAGAAGTCATGAGAATGCCGGTTGGATCATCATCGATTCCACGGGGAAAGAGAAAGGGCCAAAATCCAAACTCCATGCCGCCGCAGAAGAGGCAGATAAGAACTTCCATCAAGGCGCAAGGGGAAGGAACTACACAGATGGGGCCATTCAGCTTTGGGGCTATGGAATCTATGATGCTTAAGGGAATTTCCATTAGAGATATCCTAGGATATATAGCTCCCATGCGACCTAGTGCCAAGCCTCGGCGCTTGACCAAAAATCAGAAGTATCAGCCAAAAATTTTGTTGTTGCCGAAAGGGATGATGTGCACCACTGACGTTGCCCCTACATTGATGAAGATGAAGTATGAGAACCATGATGTGTTGTTGTGGAAGGATGTAGTGGATAATCCCCAAGAATCATTTCCTTCAGTCACAAGAGGGCCCATAGTGCGTATTCCGCAACCATGGGCGCAAGGGCTAGATAAATCCAGGTTGTTGGGGCTCATCAACATGCCGCATTTTGGGCGGTTGAATGAAGAAAATGCATGCATCAAACATATTTTGGCATGTTTTCATGGAGGAATGCTATGGTTGGACACACCAATCGTGATTATGGTGGACTTGATCTCGGAGATCACGGGGATTCCAAAGGATGGGCCATACCCATCGCAATATTTCAAAGGAAGGGATAATGACAAGCAGCTTGTTGCATTATTGAATGAGAGGTATAATTTGCAGTGCAACGGTAAATCATATCACATTGACAGCATTAACAATAGAATGATGCATATTGGCGCACGGATTTTGGCAAGTAAAATTGTCAGAAAGAATCACCCTATTCAGTGCAATTCGGGGGTGATTGCATGTGTGCAGCAATGCATCGGGGGAGTCCAAATGAATCGGTCCCTCTTTTTGTTGAATCAGTTGACTCAGGATGTAGTTGCAGTTCAATCCAGGTAGAATACTTTCACTTAAAGTTGGCTATTGATCTTAATTGCATTGGTGGCTTGGATGGAGCCGGAGGACTACCAACGAATGACGGTAGAAGCTATTAAGGTGTGCAAAGGTGTACGGTATCAAAATTTATGGTGGGTAGAGGAGCCCAGTAGGCAAGCAGATTGCATGATACAACTTTGGGTCTGTTGGGAGACATTACAGGAAGTAGTGGTCAAAGTCTCATGGTTATTCGATGCAGCAACAATAAAATATCAGCAAGTTATATGGTTCACCATCGGGCCACATACTATTTATATCCAGGCTGGGTGCGACCTTGACAAGCAATGGCTTCCAATGGGATATAAGCTAAAAAATGAAGAACTGGACACAGCGGTTCATGATTGGCCTCCAGATTGGTGCGAACCAGTAAGCACGAAGGACGTATCGACAAGGCCACCAACAAATGCCCCTGAAGATCCTGTGTGCAAGGAGCATAGTCATCACAATTCGGTGGAGAGTCATCAATAGACACTGATCCAAAAGCACAACGCATCCTAGAAGAGAGAAATACCAAGCAGAGAATGGATCAGGATGTGGGTAGTAGCACCAGATCAATGATGGAGGCACAACTATAGTGACTCATTAAGGTTGTCACTTACTCATCTAATACATTAGTAAAAGTGATGTGGAAAACTGTCCAGGAAGGTTTTTCAGAGGTACGGACCAAGTTAGATTCAATATATAATGTGATTTCAAGAAGGGCACCAGAGAGTGCAACTGTGCAGTATTTCATGTCGATTAGCACTGAGCAGCGGGCCAAGAATATTCAGGTTCCCCCAACTGCAATCGACGCTAGAAATGAAGATGTGAACTCTACACTGTTGCAACTGCAGAACATCGCATTGGATATCAACAAGCTATCGACCCAGACATTATTCCACATGCGGTGGGTTGCCAACCAGGAGTTGGTTGATAAAAAAAAGGAGCTCAACAACTAGTACTTTCGGTCGCAAACTGAAGAAGAGGCAATGAAGAAAGAATTCAAGGAATTACGATGGGTATGGGAGAACCTAACAGTAGAAAAAGAGCAGGAGATCGCAACATTGAAGACAGCACAGGAAGAGTTGCAGATGAAGGCCGCTGAAGAAATAACAGAGCTAAAGAAAGCAATTGACTGCCTTGTTGTTGAGAAGGCGCATCTCTTCACTAGTTAGGGGCAGGTAGAAGAGGACATTACAAATTTCTTCCAGTACATACATGAAATCACAACATACTTGGATGCAGTCCCCAAGGTCAAGTAACTTGCAGAAGTCATCGCACAACTCCAGTTGGACAACAGCCTGTTAAACGTTATGGTTTACCTTGATACACCACTAGAGCAGGTTGTGGAATGGAAGACTACCATTGATGAAATTGCAACACAATTTGACAAAATGGATCAGGATTCAAAGAATATCACAGAGGCAAGGACACAATTCTGGGGAAGTGTCGTTCACGATGAAAAGCTAAAGAAACTTAGTGATCAGTTACAGGAAGCCGAGAACCAGTTGAAAATGTTGAAGACAACACTAAGGACAATGCCACCACATGTTTCAATCATGATGTCTGTGAAGTTGAAGGAGCTACAGCAATAAGTGGGAAAAGCTCAGGAGAGATAATGGAAACGCAGTGACCAGCTCGACAAGTTCCAAGAAATTGGATCCAAACTGTCGGTAAAAGCAGTCGCTGTGCAACAGGATATGCAGGACGGTAAGAAGGAATTCAATGTGAAGATGGTGGAGCACCCATTGAAATAGGATCACCTAATGTGTCAAGATGTTGCTGAGAAATTCAAAGCGTAGGTCGCCAAAATTTCTCAGCAATACAAAGACTTCAACATCAAAATCAACCAGTACTCCATGTCCACCTGACGTGGCTTGGGGACGAGCCACAAGAATGTGCTGGGGGCCTGTTGACAAGGGGTTGGTGTGAGTTGTGTAGCATCATGGATGTTACACAAGCTCAGAAGACACCGTGCAAGATGAATATGGCATGATAGGCAAAAGATAGACTATTTTTTATTATTTTACGTCACTTTTGTACTTGTTGACCATTTTTTGTGGATATTGGTCATTAGTCAATTAAATCAGTTAGGAGTTAGTTAGAAGTGGAAAATGAATGTAAAGGCACAAGCCTATATATATAAAGAAGAATTATGAATGAAGATATCGATAGATGAATTTTTGTAGAGATCAAGTTGATCATTAACATCTGAGGTATCAGTTTGGAGATGAATTATTATCTATTTTGATCTATGGTTGATTGCGTAGAAGTAATATGATAAGACGGATGTTGACTTGAATCGCTATTATATTCTGTTATCTTTTTATTTCTTTATGTTCCTGCAAATTCAATGATGAATGCTAAGTGAATCTAAATTATGGATCTATGATGCGATTTTTACTGTTTATGAATGGTTCCATCCTTTTAGATCTGTTTCCACTCTGATAGATATGTTACAGTTAAGAATGAATGATGCACAATGGTGAATGGTTCTGTTAAAGAAGTTGATTTGTTCTATTCATTAAGCTAATGAATTTTTGATGCCCTAATCCTCTTCTATACTACGGAAACTTGGTTCCACCAACCCTCCCTTGAACATCTCGAGAGAGACTTCATCCGCTCTACGGGTTTTGCTAGATAGAGTAAAACCTGTCTGGGCCAATGCTCAGGGAGATCATAGCGATTCGAGTGTCGATAGAGTGGGACCCCTGTCGACTAGGTTTTGTTGTTTGAGGTTTGACCCAACAAATGGTTTTTCTTTCGATACCTTGTTGCGATTGAGAGGAGGGTATGTGGAATCTGACGTGATCAGAAACTCAAGCGTAGTTGTGGCATCCAACGCGACTAGAGATTCAAGATTGGTTTGATCAAAAGATGTGAGAGATTGTTGAAGTGGAAAATCATAAATATGGATGGATGACCGACAAGTGGTTGGAAAATTACATGCACAATGGTCCTCACGAGTATTTTTTTGTGAGTTTCCCATTGGTGGCATACATATGGCAGGATTAGATTGGACCTCAAACCACAGTAGGTGGACCAATAAGCTCTCAAACCACCTTAAACAGTCATGAATGGCCATGTGAGAATTAGGGAATAATGCTTGGTCATAAATAAGGGTTGGGTACAAATTCTAGAGTGCATGGGTGAGTGGGAGTGACTCTAGTCATTCATAAATGGTCCAAAATAGACAAAAAAGTTATAAAAAAAATGCATGGGTTCCTCTGCTGAAACCAAATCCATGATTTAAGGAGTGGGAGCACCCCAAGGGACCAAAAAGTCATTAATGAGGGTGACCAAGATTATGGTTGAACAAAATTTGGGGATTGTGTGTAGTTAATGGCCCAAACCCCCCAATAACCTTAGAAAGCCATCATAACCAATGTTTGGACTATGCAACATAAGTGAAAACGAATGAGACTGTGGTCCTTGGTGGTATGATGACTATGGTACTAGGTGGTATGATGTTCTAATAACATTCTTCCAACCGATATTTGAGCTCATTAAAAATAGTAAGATGGTGTTCAGATTACTTTCTAAATTTTTCATGCTCCAGTTAGAACATGAAAAGTGGTTTGAGCTTAGTTTTTTATTTTTCATTCTCTCGATTCAAACATGAAAAAGGTTCTGAGTGATTTTCATATAATAATCATGTTCATTAAAAACTAAGTGAAAAGGTGTCAAGTATACTTTTATCACCTTTTTCAGGATCTCAAAACCTTTACAAAAAATGAACCCCCCTAGAGTTGTCTTTAAGTTCTTTTCATACTCCCTAAATAGGAAAAGAATGCCAAGTGAACTTGTTTCTTTCACACTTATAAAATTACTTGAAAGGTCATCTTTTTTGCAGTAGCTTACTCCTTTTCCAGACCAATTAGACTATTTATGAAAAAAATATACTGTAGTTCATCATAACTGGATGAGTTCTCGTAAGTATTATTTTATACTATTTTGGACTTAGGGGACTAAATTTGCGAAAAAATTCATCTTTGAGTATTATTTAATATTTTGAGACTCTCTAAACATGAAAATCCAGCAAGTTTTATTTCTTTGGACTTATAAAATTACACATCGAACTACCTTTTTGGGGACCAAACCCCTCCTTTATTAGGTTCATAAAACATGTGAGATTGGACTCATCCTATGATGAGCTATATCAAGCATTTTCTACCCTTTTCCATCTCGTTAAAAATAAAATAGGTACTCATGCATCATGATGGGAAAATTAAGGGAATGGGAAAACATTTTTCATTTGTATTAATGGAAGCTTATAGTCACCCTTGAGCATGGAAAATGTCTTCATTTCATTCAAATAGATGAGTAATCAGCTTGTCCTCAATTTGATCCACTTTCATAAGTCATTTTACTCCTTTGAGTCAGTCAAAGAATGCATCGTCTTTTCTTTGCATTATGTCATGTCTCTACCTCATTGAGCCAATGTTTCCATGTAACTTGTTGTGTTGTTCAATGTTCAAGGGGAGTATTTTACCATAACCAAAATCTATGGTTAAGTTACCTTGATTTACGTAAGTCATCTATGAGTTAGTCCCATTATTTATCTATAATCCATATCACTTCAAACCAGTTTTGTTCCAATTTCCTATCGATGATATTGGGGGAAACATCATGGCCCTCCTTCGATGAGTCTATTCCCATCGACCCCAACACACCATCTGGGAATTAGTCTTAGAAAATATTTAGTAACTTGAATCCTCAATGTCTCAATGGAATTATTCTTCACTTTCGACAGTAGGATTCCATCATTGGACTCTGATTGAAATATTTCAGTGATTGTTTGAATTCAACTCATTTATTCACATTCGGAGGAATGTACTAGGTTACCTTGGGAATCATTGACATCAATGGTGATTTACCTCACACTTGTTAATGGTATACATTAATTACAGGTAATCAATTTGTTTCTACCATGTTTGACATCAAGAAATCTATTTGCATGGATAGAATCACACTTTTCGAGATTGGGATGAAGACCCTGGGTGTTTAGGAATTCACTTGAATATTTGCCTCTCCCAATATTGGGATGGATTATTTTTTATTGAGTCACTACATACCTCCACAACGTATTCATGGTGTCTATGCTCAAGTTTGAGTCATGATGACATAGATCTACAACGTATGTCTGGTAGCTACGTCCAAATTTGAGTTTTGTTTGTCAAATATCTACATTGTATATTGGTAGCCATGACCTAGTCATTTATGTATGGATCTAAAATTTATTGGTTGGAAGCCATGTCTTAAGTAATTCAAAATACATATCTCAGATTATATGGTCCTATAAAAAGTCTTCAATAGACAATATTTTTCCTCATCTTCCAAACTACATATATCAAAGCATTTAACCTATCGCATCCCTCTACCTTAATACTTTGGGGAGGAATCTATTTCACCAAACTTCTGTATTTTTTTCCTAAATCCCTATAGTATATATTCCAAAATTACTTGAAAATAGTTTTTCCCTTTCTAGAATCCCATTTCTAGAAGCACTAGCGCACTCTGTCTCTCGACGCAGGGCGTCAGAATAGGATGATATTGGTAGCTAATGGACAAAGAGAGTAGGTGAGACTCCTTGTCTTTGTACAAGGAGTGTCGCCGCTTCCTAACACCACTTACTAGTGTGCAAGGTCTGACTCCCACTAAAAGGAAAAAATATAAATTTCGATAGCCTTTTAGAAGAAATCACACATGGAGGCTTATCCCAACCAACTAGACTAGGTGGCAATCGAGCTCCTAATCCCTAGGGATGATCCCTCAAATTATTCCAAGTAGTCCTGAAACCATTTGCTACCTTTGGCCTATAAATACAGCCTTACCTTCATGGTTTGGGGATGATCTAGAAAGCACCCATATGATGTTGAAATCTTTCTAGAATTGAGAGGCAAAGAGATTCAAGTTTGAGGGAAAAGGCTTGTGGGGAGAAGCGCAACACTAAGGCTCTTTGGTTGTAATTTTTCCTTCCTTTTATTAATGCAAGATGTTTTCCTTTCCCATAAAAATTATGTATTTCATTTTTTATTATCATTATCCTTAGTCATTGATATAGATCTATTTGATTATCTTGTATGTTTCATGTTTCTTGTTGGCTCTGACCTGTGCAGGCTCTTCAACGTTAACCGAGCTAAAGATTTCCAGCTAGCAAGGACAACCTTCATAAATAAGGTAATGCTTCACTACGATCAAGTAATCCTACACTATATAGGAAAATGATTTCATGTTTGTTTCTATTTTGTTCTATATCTATACCATATAGACTAAGGAAACAGTTTTTGTCCGCATTAACCGCATATTTCCGATAACAAAAAGTTTCATTAAAACATGAAGGAGAAACTAAATTCTAAATAAAAATCCCTTAGAATATACCCCTTTATAATATTCACCCTTCCAAAATTCCATATTTATGCCTAGAGGGGGTCCCTTATCCCACAAACAGGGTGGTCTCATACACCAACTTAGTGTCTCTCTTAGCAATGACCTTGAAAATATATTGTTGTTGTTTTTGTTGTTGATAATGTCCATATATTATTTCACCATTTTTATTTTTATAATATACATTCAATAGATCCACTAAGTTGCATCATGTGTTTGATCAATATAGTGTGTCAGTTGAGTTAAGTCATGGATATTTGTCATTTTTCACTTTGGGCATTAGCATGTCATAAATTTGGTGTCATTGTGTTCAGCTCATCATACTAGTCACATTCATATTTTGTCTAAACAAAACCGTTTTTATTTGACCCTATCGGCAGTCTATTAAATTTCCAGCAAGTTTATGTATTTTGTGCCATGTAAGCTAAAAATTGTCAATTTCAAAACCTCCATTAATTATCCATATGAATCCATTCC
This sequence comes from Pseudotsuga menziesii, assembly GCA_001517045.1. NCBI lineage: Eukaryota > Viridiplantae > Streptophyta > Pinopsida > Pinales > Pinaceae > Pseudotsuga > Pseudotsuga menziesii. The sequence continues at coordinate 288,643 of LPNX010149324.1, forward strand.
TCAACATGGATCTCCTCACATATTTCTTGTCATGAAATTGGTGTCATTTTGTTTGGTTTTTCGTACTGGTCACATTCATATTTTGTTTGAAAAAAATCATTGTTGTTTGACTCTCTCGACAGTCTATTAAAGTTTATGTAGGTTCATTTATTTCGGATCATATTGTTAGCTAAAAAAATTTCAATTTCACAACCTTCATTAATTCTCCACATGCATCCATTCATCACGGTTCTCTTCACGCCTGAGTTTAGAAAGTTCTAGAGTCCCCTAGGTCCCTCCCCTGCAAAACAAATACCAATATATAGTAAATATATAATATGCTAATATATATTATATAGTTAATATATTAATATAATATAATGTTAATATATTCATATCATCATCATCAACATCCATTTTTAAGTTCATCGTCGAGATAGACACCAAGTTTGTGTATGAAACCCCGGCCTTGTTTGTGGGACAATGTACCTTCATCTACACAACCATTGCTAAACACACTTAACATATTAATATATTATATATTGTTGATATATTTATATACTATATATTTATTATATTAATATAATATATATTAAAAAATACTAAAATATTATAGGTGTTAGTTGTTATATGTAATATAAACGTTTGTGATCTGACCATCAACAATGTCGAGATACCTTCAATCTCCAAGTCAAGCATCTATGATTTGAGCACTCAAGAAAAAGTGATCAAGTAACCTATAATCTAAGCATTCAAGTATCTACAGTCATCTAGGGTTTCCTTCAACCATAGTGCAACCTTCTAGTAATATTCTCTCAATCACAGTGCATCATGCTCATGGATCTTTACAGTTTATTAAAGCATGTGATTGAACATATCTCGGTGGTTTATTAAAGAGAGGGTTAACATTATAGCCATTGATGTATCCCATTTGGCATAACTTTGTAACCATGCATATATTCATCATCATTATACTAGTATATTAATATCATAATATATAATATTATTATTATATTATAATATATAAACATTACAATATAATATGTAATCATATTAATATTATTATTATTATTATTATTATATATATATATAACATATTATCATTAATTTTTTATATTATATGTGATAAACGTAATATAAAATAAATAACAAAAGAAACTAAACTAACATAATCAAACCCTAAAAAAATAAGATAATTTGGAGGGAATGGATGGACATGAGAGGCCATTAAGAAATGGTTTTTCAATAGAGCAGGTTACGGGGAATTGATGGACATGAGAATCCATTCAGAGACGGTTTTGCAATGGGGAAGGTTATGAGATCTCTATTTTTCCTGATCATTGTGATCGCTCAAAGGACAAGGCTCTCACCTTCTATTAATGTAATATATGCCTCTTCTATGCGTTTTTTTTTATACTAACGGGGCATGAAGATTCATGTAAGACTTTCTTCCATTTTAATTTTTTCATATTTTTTTCTTCACCAATTTAGGTGTACTTTTGATTTGGTTTGTATATGGGATTTAGATTTAGTTTTGATTTGGTCTATCTATGGCTAGGGTCAAACTCTTTTGATGGTGAAATGTTTCTAAGGAACTCCCATGGTGTTTCAGGTTCATTTGATATGCAGGAGGGGCTTCCATTTTTGTGTTCACCTTCTAGGTATTTATGATATAGAGTTGTTTTTACTCAATTGTATTGCAGTAGCTGAGTGCATTTTTTTTCTGTCATTTTGAGTATTTACGATATAGGGTTTTTTTATCAATTTTATTGTAGCAGCTGAGTGTATGTTTTTTTCTATGTATGAAAATATACGTTATTCTATTGATCTGGTTTTATATTTATTTCAACAATATTATGAATAATTCGGAGATGGGATTACCAAAAGAAGTTTCTAGTTTGAAGAGAGGAGCGTTAATCCACACTAACTTAAAATGAAAAGTTGTATCAGGTGTCCCTCGTTCTCTCCCATATAGCTTTCCTCCACTTTACCCTTCAATTCATTTAATATCCCTCCTTCCTAGCTTCGTGTCAATATATGATGATATCTTCTCTATGGCATCTGCTTCTGACCTATTTGGTTTTTCACCTATCTATATCCCTTGGCATGCATCTAATGTATTTTTTGTGTGTGTGTGTGATAGTCCAGATACTGTGAGTGTATTTCATTTAATTTGGTGTAGTGGGGGTGTCTTTGCTATCTTTGAGACTAAGAAAATGGAATGAATTATGGTCAATTTTTTGGATTATTGTTATAGCTGATTTTACCACACATGGTGAAACACACTTTTATGGCCTTCCCTGTCCCTATGCAGACTCCTTGGACCCCATGGACCATTTTTGTTCCTTTGATGTTTCCTTGATCATCCCTAAAAACATGTAAAAGTTTCCATACGTGACTTTTAAACCCTTTATCACGTATATATGTGGGTTTGACCCCTAAAACCGCGTACATCGGGATGTGTGCAAAAGGACAAATTCTTTTGGAGTTTTCCTTGATGTGGATCCGACTCACTTGTCTCCTGGCCTTCCATATGCCTTGATATCACTAGGATTCGACCTTTCATTACCCCATTGAAGAGCTATATAAGGAACCCTTTGGATACATTGAAGGCATGAGGAATTGAGAGCAAGAGAATTATAGTCCATTGTTGCCAGAACTTGTGCTTGACTCTGCATCCCCTTTGTCCCTTGGAGCACTTTTGTATTCTTCCCAAGCTTACCTTTTGTTTGTGATTTTTATATCAAGAGATGGAGGATTGAAGTGGTGGAGGCCCAAGTGGGGGACTCGGTTTCTCCAATTCGCAGATGTGCCGACAGAGGTTGTATTCATTGTAATATCTGATTTGATATTAATAGAAATATCTTTTCCTGTCTAATAATGTGTGTTTGAATGAAAATTTTATCCATGGATGATTTCAAATGCTTATATGTTATTGATTATATATGCTAGAGTAGAGCTAACACAATTATATGTATTATGCTTGTCTTGTTTATTGAATGTTGAGGAAGCAATTTATCAATTCAAGCTAAAGTTGGAAAGCTCAATAGGGATCTACATCAACCTTCTAGAATAAGGTACGAATCAAGATCCTTTAGTATTAGTTGTTTGGTTTCTCTTGCATATAGGAAAGGATTGATTTCTAGAGTTAAGTTGTCTGTTGTGGTACCCCAAGCCATAGGAATTTCTCTCCATGACAGAATTGGTGACTCCACTAGGGAGTTCCTAGTAGCTGTCCTTTGGGGGTTTTTATCGGCATTCAATGTTCTTGAATTGCTCTTATTTCTCTGTTTCTGAGTCAGGTATGGGGGCATGTTTTCCTGGTAGTGTCTGATTGGTGTGAAGTTTGTCTCAGTTTATCCATTTTCCTTCATTTTTATACATTTCTCTTCCTTTACATGAGTTTTTTACTCACAGACGCATATACACACGGCTTTGACTGTTGTATCCGCGTACATACGCGGTTTTACTGCAAACAGTCGCATATGCCCTTAGTTTTTCCTTCTAGAGGAAGATTGATTATTGCGGGGTGAATTTTGATGATTGCTGAGTCTCCTTTGATACTGCTCGATTCTGTATACACCTCTATTTCTGACCAGAGACACCTTTGTTTAGAGTAAATTTCTTTTTTAAGAATGTTCTTGTCATTGCATTTTCGATTTTTTTTTTTGGGATTAGTGCATTAGATTTCTTTTACCTTAGTACTTTGTGTGAGTGTTGTTTGATTGTGCTTGCCAAGTCTAGGGGTAGTAGAATCATTCTTTTTCTTTAGTATCTCATTTTTATTCAAAAAATCCAAAAATATTTGCTTCTTTGCATCATTATGCATTGCACTTTGCACTTTTCATGGTACTTGCACTAGGTTTGCTTAGAGAATTACTAGTTAGGCTTTCATATAGGAATGACTGCATTTCACATTTGAAGAAGAATTTTGCATTACACGTAGTAGCATGCCCTATTTTTCATTCGACACACTGCATTTGCATTAATTGTTAGGTCTGCATTTTACTTCATGTTGCGTCATAACACCATTGGTTGCATGGCCATCTACCTTTTTTAAGTAATAAAGCCAAATAAAATCAACGCTTAATTAAAATGGATTACACTATTTTCTTTGATAAGGTATACCAACAAGATTAGGTTTTAGGGTCTTGGAATAGTTCATTGTGAGTAAGTTCTCCAAGACCACTAAACAACAACATGTATATGTCTGTCCAGGTGAGAGTGTGAAATTCCTTGGTATAATTAGTGTTTCCCAGGATCCTCCTCTTACAAGAGAGTTAAGCACAAGGCAGTGTGAGCGGTTATTGATTGGGATGACCCCTAGTCATAATTGAGTAGCACCGGAGATATTTCAAGGATTTTATTCGTATCTAGGGGCTCTTTCGAGAGTTTCGAGCTTTGCTACCCTTCCCATACGTTCAATCCTGCCTTCGACTGTCCGCTTGAGCATTGATTATATTGAGGTGACCTTAGTTTCCTTACCTAGGTTATCTAGGGGGTACTTTGCAGGGGCTATTCTGCGGGTGTCCCGGCCAGGTTGGGGTCAGACAGCACAGTCGCTATATGTTGAAGCTGAGGGCCACAATAATTGGTTACGAACCTTTGCTTGTTGTGTATGGGAGTCTCAAGCCTCTCCTAGGAGAGACATACCTGCTTCATTTGGGAGATCACATATCCTACCCTTGTTTGCTTGTGATTGGCTTTAGATTATATTGGTGTATGCTCTGTGCACGTTATCTTGCCTAGGGTTGCGTAATTTAGAGATTCTTTTTCTTTTTTTTTGAGTCATTGTGGATTCGGGTGCGGCTCCTCGCCGTTCTCATTGTTTAGCAGGACTTCCACCTTCTACATCTCCTCATCCTTTGGGAGAGAGAATTAGACAGTCTAGGCGGACTCATACTCACATTGATTCACACACTATGGGAGATCATGAAGATGAAATTCCTGACCTACCTTCTTCACTTCATGAGGTTGAAGAAGAAGAGCCTACCACTACATATGATCCTCCACCTAATATACCTACACACTTTGGGTATGATCCTTCACATGATGTACCTACACACTCTAGGTATGATCCCTCATTCTCAGGTCGCTGGTATTGGATGTCGGGCGATGAGACTCATCATGAACTTGCAAGCACTAGTTATGGTAGTTATGATATGTCTGGTATTCCTACACATGATTTAGTACCGCATGCCAATTTGGAGTTTGAACCTAACACTATGCCTGGGGGCATTCCTAGTCACTTCCATGTGAAGAGATTTGGGAACTCAAGTCACATTACACCCTCCATCCCGACAATGGAGGTCACATCACATGTTCATCCTAGACCTAGTGCTAGTGATCCTATTCGAATACCAAATCCTAGATGAGTGACTGTAGGGAATACCACTTATGTGATTTCACATGTCCCTTCATCCTCTATTCCTAGTTCTTCGAATGATATTCCTCCCCCACATTCATGTGGTCCTTTGGGCTAGAATTTTGCTACGATTCATGTGCGTTCTGCTGCTACTCGCGTCATTGTGTCTCAAAGTCAAGTGCCTCCTGTTGTATCTGGAGGTCATACTTCTATTTCTGGAACATCTATTCCTACCTATGGAGTTTCTCATGGGATATCTCATGGGGCTTCTTATGGACCATATTATGGACCGTAGTATGCACAAAGTTATTCACCTTATGGGTACGGGTATCAACAACCCACTTACTCTCCGAATTATGGCTTTGTAGCTCCACATAGTCAAGGTACACCACATTATGGTGCTTCCATGCCACCTTACACGGTTCAAATGGGAGGAGGATACTATGGACATGGCCATGGTGGTTACGGTCATCAACCCTATGTGAACCAAAATTATCAGGGATCGCCTCATAGACCTGCTCAACCTAGGCTCCCTTTCCTCACAACGTTAAATCTGTCTAACTTGTCAAGACTAACGAACGATCCAGTATCTTATGAACCAACTTGGCCGGTTGTCCCTACAAAGCTTCCCTCGGATATTCCCAAGTTCGAGGGAAAAGCAGGAGAAGATCCAAGTGAACATGTTACTGCATTTCACCTATGGTGCTCTTCTAACTCCTTACACAATGATTCGATCCGTTTAAGGCTATTTCAACGCACCCTCACCAGACCTGTCGCAAAATGGTACATAGAGCTACCTAGGGGGCCATTCACTTTGTTCAATGACCTAGCTATGACTTTTCTCAACCACTTCCAGCTACCAATGCATTACGACGTTGGTACTGAACTCTTGTCGACATTTTAGCAGGATAAAGCCACACATATCTTGGACCATATCCAATAATGGTGTAGATGGAAGAGATTGATTAAAGCCTTCATACCACTGGAATTTCTCCTTGAGTGGTTCCTTAAATCGTTACTACCTTATATAGCAAAGGATGTTTCTACATCCAGATTTCAGAACGAAGAATAAGCCATTTTTAGGGCACAGTAATTGGACTTTATTTATGCTCAGTCCGATTTGTTATATGAGATCATTCCTAATGCCCCGCGTTCTAGTTTCGACCCTAAGCTCAAACCTGGACCACATTTCGATGGAATTGTTGGTTGTACAAGTACCAAACCTGTGGATTCGGTTCTCAAAAAGGTCATTCAATTATCTATCAACCAATATACCTTGGGACAAACCACGCCTTCATCTCAACCCACCCAAATGATGAGTGTGCTTGCGGTATAATTGTCGGACCAGAAGGGTAACCAGCAACCCGAAAGGAATAAAAATAAGGGTAAAAACAATCATAAGGGTGGGAATAAGAATGAAAATTCCAACTCTAATGACAAGAACACCTAAAATGCTGGGGCGGACAAGCAACCTAAACGTAAGTTTAAGTTTCCTTGCAAGTTGTGTAAGGATGATTACCTCACTCACTTGTGCCCTTGGATATAAGAAGCCTCGAGATTCATAGCGCAGGGCCCAGCTGTGCTAACCAACCATTTACCTCATAATCAAAACATGAACTCGAGGACCCATGATCAATATAGTGGGGATCAAGATCCGCCGGAGGCTTGTAGTGGTCATGGTTGCATCAATATGGTGTGTGCTGCTAAGGTTGTGACTCATGCGAAGGACTATGGTTCGTCACAACCAGACCTTGGAAAGGAACCTGCTCCACCTGAGAGTCCTTTGCATATTGAAAAAACTATGGATAAACTTGAAGTTGCTCCTCACATTCCTAAGGGAGTCCTTAAGCATTCAGGGCACAATCCTAATGCCCGAGCTGCCCAGAACTATTTTGTTGTCGAGGATTTGGGCCACACTCCTTGTGCGATGTCTGCACTCAAAGTACTTCAGAGTTGTCCTTCATAAAGGAAAGCTTTGCTTTCTGCTCTTGGTGTTAACGATGATAATTATTCCTCTGTCATCAAATTTGAAACCATGGGACTTCAGCCTCGCTTTCCTTACCATGTGTCTCTTTTGATTCACGTAGAATGTCTTAACATGACCGTTAAACACACTGTGATTGATGAAGGAACTGATGCTTCCGTGATGGCTTTGGCATGTTGGAAGGGTTTGGGTTCCCCTGAGTTGTCTAAATTCGCTACCATGTTGACTGCCTTTGATGGAAGATCATTTCGACTGCACGGCATTCTTCCTTCTCTTAAGGTCCGTTTGGGAGGAAAGACCATTATGATAGAGTTCGAGGTGGTTGATGCACCCCTTGACTACAATGTGTTGATGGAAAGGAATTGGATGTATAGTATGCAAGCCATAGCTTCTCATCAATTTCGAGTTGTATTCTTTCCCTTTAATGGGAAGATAGTTACGATTGATCAAACGTCATTCAAGAATCTTCCTGTTACCACATCTTCGAAAGCTTCTATCTCAATTGTCCAACACTCTCAACCGGAAATTGGGAGTGTGGGTGTTGGCATGTATCCATCCCTTATGGGAAGCTTTAGTTGTCCTGCACATGTCCTTATGATAGGGTCTAGTTTCAGTGAGGCTTCGTCATCTGTGAGATCGGTGTCTTTTTACACAAACCATATGGAGGATCCTTGGATTCTTCATACACCAAATCCTTCATGTGATCCCATCGAAATGGTCGTGCCATTGCCTACAACTATGATAGCATATCAAGCTAATCTTGGATATGTTGCAGAGCCTAGTCCTTCCTCTTCGCAGACGGAGGAGGAGGACCCTTATGTGCTGCCTGCATCGGCAGTGCAGTATTCTCACACACATGACTGCCTAGATAGTGTTTTTTCGTCAGATGAGGCTATTATTGAGGCTATGTCTGGGGTTGAGCCACCTTGGGAAGAGTTGCATCATAGATCTTATTTTCTTCCCGAGCTTAACTGTTTGGGGTGTGAAGACTATAGGAATATTCTTAGTGAGAGAATTGGTAGTCCCATGGTTCCGTTAAGCTCTCTTGGTCCGATGGTTGATGGAAACATGGAAAATATATCTCCTACCATTCCTATCAACATCTCTCACGATCCTGGAAAGATTGAGAATGTCTATATTGGCGCAGAATGCTCCCATGCTGAGATTCAAGAGTATACCGAGCTATTCAAAGAATTTCATGATGTATTTGCTTGGTCATATGAAGAAATGCCAGGTATCGACCCTCGCATTGTTGAACATGAGATTAAGACTTATCCCGATGCTAAGCCTAATCGATGACATTTGCGTGCGGTGAATCCTAGGAAAGCACCCGTGATTAAGGCTGAGATAAAAAAGCTATTGAATGCCGGTTTTATCTGTCCCGTTCCCTTAACGGAGTGGGTTTTAAACCCCGTTCTAGTTTATAAGAAACAGGGAACGATCCGCATATGCACTAATTTCTGTGACTTGAATCTTGCCTATCCTAAATATAAAATTTCCCACACCATTTATCGATCATATTTTGGATGAGTGTGCGGGAAGTGAGGTATTTTCTTTTATGGATGGATTTTCTGGATACAATCAGATACAGAATAAACCCAAGGACCAAAATAAGACTTCTTTCATTTGTCCTTGGGGTACCTTTGCATATCGGAAGATGCCCTTCGACCTTAAAAATGCCAGAGCCACTTTTCAGCGGGCTATGACCTTAATCTTCCATGATCTCAAATCGATTATTGAAGTCTTTTTAGATGACCTTGCTACGCATTCTCGTATGAGAATGCGTCATTCCTACCATTTGAGATTAGTGTTCAAAAGGTGACACCATTATTTGGTCAGGTTAAATCCTCACAAGTGCATCTTTTGCGTGAACTCTGGTCACTTATTAGGGTTCATTGTCTCCAACAAGGGTATAAGATTCGACCTTTTAAAGGTTGAGGCAATACATCAATTGTCACCCCCAAAAAACATTAGACATCTTCAATGTTTGCAAGGCATGGAAAAATTCTTACAGACATTCGTCGTGAATTTTTCCAATTTGACTAGAGGCTTTATGCATCTTTTGAAGAAGGACACTACCTTTTGTTGGGATGAGCAAGCCCAGGAGTCCTTTGATGCGCTTAAGCGAGCCTTAGCATCAGCCCTGATGATTAGTCCACTTGACTATATCCATGACTTTCTACTTTATGTGGCCACATCCATGGAGAAGATTGGTATGGTTTTGGTTCAAGAGGATGAGGAGCTCCAGGATCATGTCATATATTATCTGAGTCAAAACCTTATGGATGCGGAGATCCGTTATTCCCATGTGGAGAATCTTTCCTTTGCTACCGTTCATGCGGTTCAAAGATTGAGACAATATATTCTTCTTCACCAAACCTTGGTAGTTACCCATGTCAATACATTTCAGTTTGTCCTCACTAGAAGGATGATAGGGGGAAAGTATAATAAGTGGATTTTCATCCTGCAAGAATTCGATCTCGAGTTTGTTTCGGCAAAATCGAAGAAATCATTGATTTTTGCAGAGATTATATCCGATTTCCCAAGCGAGAAGGAGGAGGAGGATTGTGAAGATACATTTTTCGATGAGCACATCTTCTTGATCTCAACTTTGGATCCATGGTATGGAAACATTATCATATATTTACAAACATTGAAGGTCCCTACTCACCTTTCATGGGATGAACGACGATGGTTACGTCACGTTTCTAAGAATTACCTCATAGTGGATAACACATTGTACCGCCATGGGGTAGATTCCATTTTACATTATTTTTTAAATCATGATGAGTGTGGAAATTGAACCCAGGTGTTAGAACAATTACACTCACAAAAGTTTCCAATTACACATGCAAATTACACACAAAGGAGACTGAATATGGATCAAAACACTAATCTGTATTGAATAAGTGTACAATAGCCAACCCTATGAAGTCATAGGCTACCACAATAAATAATTACATGATATATTCAAATGCATAAGGATTCCATTCGAATTTGGTCAAAAGAAGGCTTACTAAATCTAAGCAAATCCCCCATAGGTGCATAAACCAGTTTCCAAATCTGTCTAGGAGCTCACGAATTGGAAAAATCAATTAGGAAAGATAATAGATGATGGAATGACAACTCATACATGCTTTTCTTAGGAGAAAAGAGTGGAGGATGATGAGGACAAAAAACAAGTTAACTTCACCTAGTCAAACTTTCCCAATTGCCTTAAAACTCAGAAAAAGTAGGCAATAAAGCAGAAAAAGCAGACATGCACTAGGAAGGCCAGGAATAAAGAAGATTTGATTCCAAGTGGTTTCCAAGTGCTCCATGACTCAAATTTATCAATTTTGACCACTTGGGATGTGTGGAGGACAACTTGCATAAGGTGGAATATGGAAACTAGGCAAATAAGACAAAAATTGGATTAATTAATGTCTAAGGTAGCTAACTATGGGTTGATTATTCTAACACCCCCCCTTAAGCATGACTTATAAGTAAAATATCGGAAAATTATAGGGCCTAGCAACAAGGCTTAGTCACCCTTTACATACTGCATGTCCATTTAACCAAGGAAAGAGGCAAAAACCCAGTGGGAAAAATCCTCCCTTAAACATGGACAGTAAAACAAAATTTGAAAATCTTGTCAGCACTAATGCTTCACAGCATGATCAGCAATCCCTAGCAGTGATTTGAGATTGCTGAATGTCTTCTCACAAAAAACTTTGGTGAAGATATCTTCTACTTGTTTTGAAGATGAACAGAAGAGTAGGTGAATGGTGCCATCATGCACAAGCTGTCTGATGTAGTGCATATGGATCTCAATGTGTTTGGTTCTCTGTCTCTAAACTAGATCATTGCAGACTCAAATGGTACTCTGATTATCACAATAGATAGTAGTTGAGTATTCTGATTCGAATCCACACTCACCAAGTAACCCCTGCAACCATAAACATTAAGTTGTTGCATTTACAACTCCTCTGTACTCTGCTTCTGTAGATGAGAGTCCAATGGCACTCTATTTCTTGCTTGACCAGCTGATTGGTCCTTCAGCAAGCATGAACACATGTCCTTATGTTGACTTTCAATATTTTTTGTCACCTTCCGAATCACTGTCAGTAAACCCAATCAAATCAAGATCAGATTTAGCTTTGTAGAAGATCCCATGAGTCCTTGTTCCCTGAACAAAGTTAAGGATCCTTTTGGCTGCTCTCCAATGGATCTCATGAGGCTAATACATGTATCTCGAAGCCACACTTACTACATAAGAAATATCAGGTCGATTATGTGTAAGATACAGCAAACACCCAATCATTTTCCTATACAATGTATTATTTACCATAGGTGAAGAATCTGCTTCTTCAAGCTTAACTCCTAAAAGGAAGGGAGTCTTGCTGGGCTTGCAGTACTTCATGTTGAATTTGTTTAGAAAATCCAAGGCATACCTGGACTGATGTACTTTGATTCCATGTTTGGTTTGAGCAATCTCAAGCCCCAATAATTGGCTCAATAAGCCCAAATCAGTCATTGAGAATGCATGGTTCATTGCATCCTTCAAGGAGGCAATTTCATCCTTTGAGCTTCTTGTAATGAGAAGGTCATAAACATAAAAGACAATAATCATTAATTAAACATGAATCAGCTTCAAATATACATTTGGATCTGACTTGCATCGAACAAAATTCAATGATAGCAGAAAGCTATCAATCCTGGGATACCAAGCCCTGGGGGCTTGCTTAAGCCCATACAATGATTTCTTTAGCCTGCACACAAGAGATGGATTAGTAGAAAATCCTTGAGGCTGCTGCATGTAAATCTCTTCATTAATATATCCATTCAGGAAATCACACTTCACATCCATGTGATTTACCTCCCACTGCTTCGAAGCTGCAATGGCTAAAGCTAGCCTGATGAAGTCCATCTTTGCCACTGGTGCAAAGGTCTCATTGTAGTCTATGCCATGTACCTGTGAGTAGCCCTTGGCTACCAATATTTCCTTATATTTCAAAGGTGAACCATCAGCAGAAAATGTGGTTTTGTAAACCCACTTACATTGAACTAGCTTCCTCCCTGGGGGAAGATCAACCAGCTCCCAAGTGTTGTTCTTCTAGAGTGAGCTGAACTCTTATTTCATTGATGTTTTCCATCTTGGATAATGTGCTGCATATTCATATGTCTATGGGTCTGATTCAACCATCATATATCATTTCTCTGCAAGCAAAGGGTCTTTCACACATAGAGCACTCTCAAACTGAGATCTAGTCCTCCTAGGATCATTAGGATTTCCAGCTAGTTCTCTAGCTGCATGAATGGTATTTGCTGCCCATTTTGGTCTTGTAGGACTGTTAGGATCTGCAATTGAATCATAATTATCAGACATATCAGAATCAACAACTTCAACTATCTCTTCACTTACATTTAATGGTTCTGGTGCTGAAGAGGATTCTCCAACTTCCACTCACTAGTACAAGTGATCAATTTTGCCATGGAAAAATGTGGCAATATCCATGGAAAAGCATGGATATTGCCACGTCTAAGTGTTTTTTTTTCCGTGGAAACAATTTCTTCGCAATAGAGACGACCCCTAATTTGCGTTGCAAGCTGTCGCTATATCCACGCCTTTTCGTCTCTGTATCCACGCCTGGCCGTCGCTGTATCCACGCATTGCCGTCGCTATATCCACGCATTGCCATCGCTATATCCACGCCTTGTCGTCACTGTATCCACACCTTTCCGTCGCTATATCCACGCCTTGCCATCACTATATCCACGCATTTTCGTCGCTGTATCCACGCCTTTCCGTCACTATATCCACGCTTTGTATAAGTTTAAAAAAAAAATGCAAACCCCAGGAATTGCAATGGGTAGACTAGGAAAAGTTCCTGTGATTTTTCCTTCTTCATTGATCTGGAGATCCGCATTCCATATTTGGTAGAGAATATGAAGTCAGTGTGGTCTTAAAAAGAAAAGATTGAAAGCCAGCTCACACAGTAAATGGCCATATTGGGGGAAGCTATAACTCATAAAAATGTCATGCATGACAACTGGCTTTCTCATTATCTAGTGCCTTAATAGTACAAACTACATCTTGAACACCATTTATAATGCGACGTGCCTTTAGCATCTAAAATGTGCAACCAAGACACAAAAATTGCCTCCTAGTTTGCGAATGTTTCAGCTTAAATTTGAAGCAAATACAATTTCTACCATACCATGTTGGGCTCCAAGATTTGGACAAATGAAGCAATAATTGGCAATTGAAAATAATGCCTGCGTTTATTTAAGAAGAAAACTTCAGAGAAGATAATAGACTTACAGTAACAGTCACAAAATAATGGTTTGATATATCTTTGGATTTTGCTATAATTGAAGAAATATTTATACAAAATAGCTTTTTTGCATACATAACTGACCATCTTGCATCCATACATTGCATCAAAACAGTCCCTACTATAAGAGAGAATTTTAGACAAAACATATATCAGCATGAAAAATACGAACTCAAGCATATGCTGCCAGCTTTAAATATCAGGTGAACTGAAGCTTACTACGACAAAAAAGAACTCTTACAGGGGGGCAGCATAAAAACAGTCAGGTTGAATGAAAATGAATCATCGGAAGATTATTAACCATCCTCTGAACTAGTCTTTGTATGGATGCCTACAGAGATCTCGGAGAGAGATACATATATACTCAAATTTCAGAACAATATGGTATCAAAATGTGCAGTCTACTCGCATGGCACAGCCCAGCAAACAATTGTATATTTTAACTGCTGCTATTCTTAACTCTTAATTAGATATAATCCATAAATACTTCTACATGTTCTAATCAAAAAATAATATGCACCAATTTCTCAAGTCTAGACTTTCATATTGCCCAACTCGCACCTATCAAATCACAATTAGACATAGAAAAACAACCTAAATTTCCACTGAAATACAATACTCTAAATTTTGGGAATTCTCAGAAAAAGGATGTAAATGCTTAAGGTGTTCTCCACACAAAACCCAGTTAAGTTCATTTTGTCCCATGCTAATAAAACAATCATCAAGCACCGCAACTCTCAAGGCATGGTATGCTAGGACATATGATGGATGATGACCTTATAGGAAGGATATCCATGCTCAAATAATTAGCTCCAAAAAGGATGATGGACATATGATGGATGATGGCCTTATAGGAAGGAAATGTGCACTGGCCCAAACAGAACCACCATTGCGGTTGTGTTAGAGTTCATGTGTCACCTACATTTGATAATAAAGTTTCAATGTCTCATTTGCATATCCATTTTCTGTATATGAGGCAATCATAGCAATCCATGAGACACCATTTCTTGAAGGAATTTTGCAAGGCACATCCCATGCATCTTTTAGATTACACTACCTGTTCATGTCTATGACAGCAATCCCCCAGGCAATAATCATATTCAAATCCAGTTCTCAATGCTCATCATGTCATAATGAAACTCTTTGACTTCCTGTTGAGAATATGATCCGACTGTGCCTTTATTTCAATTGCAAAGATGAATTTATCTGGTTGTATTCCCTCCTTTCTGAATAATGTAAATCATTGCAAGGGTTTCTTCATAGCACCCAAAACTTGCATGCATCCTAATCGTTGCGTTCCAAAAACATCTTCTTGATATAATTTGTTAAATATGAGGTCTGTGATACTATCTAATGATGGTATACATGGTCATGGACTCATGACTTTGGTGCCCAATAAAAAGGCTGTTCAAGCTCTCTTATAATCATGTGGACACACACCTGTAACAGATAAGCATAGACATTAGAGACAAACTAGTCCATAGCATTCATCTGGATTCCCTTTCTGGTTATGGTGTGCTACCCATCCAAATCAGCAGCAGAGGAGAATGTTCTGGTTATGGTGTGCTACCCATCCAAATCCACTTGTGAGTATGTAAGCATGGAAAAACATGCCTTGCTGCAGAGCTCCTAAAAGGACACATGCTGAAAGCACACTTACCATGGTGGTTGAATTGGGCTTCACACCTGTCAGTTGCATTTGATGAAGTAGTCTCAATGCCTCATTGACTTCTCCATTCTATGTGTATCCAGCAATAATTGCACTCCAAGAAACCACATTTCTTTCAGACATTTTATCAAATATATAGCGTGCAGTGCCTATACACCCACATTTGGCATACATGTCTACAAGGGCAGTCTCAACAAAAACATCAGCCTGAAATCCACTTTTAACCATGTAACCATGAACCCACTGTCCTTGTTCTAAATCTCTTAACTGGGCATTCTCAACAATACAAATAAATCTCCTTGAGATATAAGCTTCATTACATGGATGGAATCTAAAATGTTGGGAGCTTTTTTGAGGATGCCGGCTAGAATTCCATCCATACACCTAGTAATATTCTTTCCCATGGCTCTTAACATTCAATACTCCCGAATTGTCAAGACTCAAAACATAGAACATTAAAATATGGTGAGCATAATTGATGCAGTTCTGTAAAAGGCCAATCAGCTGCTACAGCAACAATGGGTGGCTCTTGCAATACCCCACATAAGAATATCTCCACAATTGTTCCCAGTAATAATTAGAATCTTATGCCACAAGAGTGCTGGCGGTGGCAGATTCACTGCAATCACATAGCAAATGATACCGTATAAGTCCATACAAGACTAATTAACAGCTAATGCTGGAAAGAATCAGTATATACAAAGGAAAGAATAACCTGTCAATTAAATAAACTAATGGAGTTATCTCTGGTATCAGCATTCATACATGACAGTGATGTCTAATTTCTTTATTGACATAAATATAATTCCCTAAGAAGCCACAAAAATTCACATTTCTCCCTTTGACATGCAAGTCATTCAATTATTTCATGGTTAAACACTAGTAACAATTTACATATTAAACATACAAACATTGAAAATTCATGTAGTTGTCGTTTGGGATACTGTTTATATATAAGCTTCTAACAGTTGAGTATGATTAACGATGACCAAAAATTTGCACAAAACAAAAAGCATATATTTATTGCCAAAACAATAAAATACAAATCACAAACTTCCCACCATCCTAATTTTTCGTACACTCCCGCATATCCTAATAAATGATCACTTAGGCATGGCAATTACAAAAGAATGCAATTATTTCATGAATATGTCATGTGCTTAAGATGGACAAGAAAGAAATCAAAGGGAATAAAAATGTCTTACTATTTCCAGACAGGGGGCAGCTTCTTGACCCTCTTGTAGTATCTAGCTAACCGATGGACTCTACTCTCCACTAAAATAAATCGAAACTTAGAATCTTTATCCTTTCGGTTCCTCTCAAGATGCTTCCTGATAGCAACTGCCTTCTTAATAAGATGGTACATATCCTCAGGTATTTCTGGTGCAAGGCCTACAAGGATCCCAAACTCTTAGAATATCTTCTAAAAACTTTAAAATTCTGTAAATTACAATACAATATAAAAGCTCTAAGTTACAAGCTAAGAGAAAGAAATAAAAAATCCCACTATCATTGTGGTAAACCAAATATTGAAGCACACACCATGAGCCTTCAGTATTTGCAAGACTTTACTGCCAGTGACACTCTTCACCTGTGCAATTCCATGGGAGTCACGAAGGATTACACCAACTTGTGAGGGGGTCAAACCCTTCTTCGCGAACTTACAGATACTATCTTCAACCTGGAAAAGCAAAATATCCAAGATAGCATTAGCAATGAGGATGTAGCAATGATGAACCGATTACTGGATAAAATATCCATCACTCACCAGACTAACATGCAGATAAAAAAGACAATATGGGAAGTTATAGGTACAATGCCTTCCAATGCCACGCTAGAGATATGCATTATTAATTTATTGGAGAAATCACTAAACTTGGCAGCGAAAATAAAGGAAGATTCAGAATAGTCAAGCCACAATGAATAAGATTCATACAAAAACATCTAAAGAAAATCATAACCAGT
This sequence comes from Pseudotsuga menziesii, assembly GCA_001517045.1. Classification (NCBI taxonomy): domain Eukaryota; kingdom Viridiplantae; phylum Streptophyta; class Pinopsida; order Pinales; family Pinaceae; genus Pseudotsuga; species Pseudotsuga menziesii. The sequence goes on from LPNX010149324.1 coordinate 305,922, forward strand.
CTGCTAAGGTTTAATATTACAATATAGTAGCATCACCGATATGCTAGGATTTAACATTACCATATACAATAGTAGCATCACCAATATGTGAAGATCTAATATTACCATAAAACAGCAGTAGCATCACAAATATTCTAAAATTTAATATTACATTAGTAGCATCACCTAGTAGGCAAAACCACATGCAAAAATCATCAAAAGACAAACAGAAAACTTTAAAATAGCATCTGCAACTTACATCTTGAGAGGAAATCTTTAGCCAACTTGGGGGAGTCCTCTTGTACGGTAGTGCTGAAGAGGAAATACCTTTCCTGCACATAAAGAAATGACACCAAATTCAATACATCACTACCCTATGCGAACTGAAAATCCATTAAATTAATATGAAATGCACATAGTATTTAATAACAAGCTATGCCATGTATACGGCTAGGAACAAGCTATTATTTTTGCAGGTCTTATAATGTAATGTTCTGGTGGTCTCTATGATTTACCCAAAAAAAAAAGTAGTAATAATAGCTATGTTAAATCATTAACAATTCAAATTTCCAGAAAAACAGTTTCTCATAGGGTCATCTGTCTTCACCATTTCTTGTAATATGCATCTGCTTACTACTGCTGCCCTTTTGTCTTATTCCTTTGCTGTTGAATCTTCAAAAAAATTGAATTTAACATATATGATATACCCAAGCCCCTAGGCATGAGTATTGTTAAAATTTAAAGAATCTAATTCCTTTTATGTCTGTTTCTAAGTTCTATTCATTAAATTATAACCCAGATAGAGCACAGTACTACGATCTCATGCACAATTCCTCTTCAAGATACATCATTTTGGAACCTGATGACAGTTCTGTTAAACTATTCAACATCTTGTTGAGAAATTCTTATGAAATTGTTCATCTACTATACAGCTTCCTCAAAATTTGCTCAAAGACTGCACATCATTACAGAGTATCTTGCTTCATGAGAATCCGATTTCAATGGAACAATTCCAGTAGGTACAGAGTTGTTCATTTGGGTATCCAAGCTTGGCCTATTTTACTTTTTGCTTGATTTTTATTATTATCATCACCATCGTCTATGTCTCCATGTCATACAGCAGAGACAGTTGGAATGGAATGGCTGAGGGAGTCACAGAAGAGCATGGAATGGCTGATCTCTTTCAGCAACTGATTGATGTTAGTGGGGTTCATAACTGGGGTATTGTAGAACACAAAGTTCTTCAAGATCTGGGTTTAAATTGGTCTGATCTCTATTCTATTTTTTGTCGCATTTTGGAAGTGTGGCGGAATAGGGAAGCTTCCCAAGTGCATGAGCTTATACTTGAAAGATATTGTTTTGTACTTGGCTGGATCACTCTATCAGATATTGATGTTAAGGAAGCTGGTGCTTTGCCATGGAGTCCTCAATTGGGCAGAGACAAGTTGCTTGAAATTGAATACTTCATAAGTTTTAGCAGAATTCTGCGCCATAATGTTCATTTTGGCCATACAGGGGAGCTATCACAGCTGGCAAATATCATTCTAGATATACTCTCAACATGATTTTTTTTATGTTAAAGAAAATGCCCAGGCCTGAGGGTTTGATTCCTAGCTTATCCTCATAACTTATCCTCATCTGGTTGAATTGTGTTCAATACAGTTTTATTCTTTTCCTTTTCTGGTAAGTGGTGCTTCATTGTAAATGTTCCACTAGAGGTAAGCTTCTTCTCAGCTGATAGGCAGGATGTTTGCTCCCCATTCTTGATGCCTTCCACGACTTTGAAGAGGAGTCCATGTCTCCATTTTAACAAAAAATATTTTCAGCTTTTGAGAATCTGAAAATAAATCTGAGTTATTCTTTTCTAGCAAGACCTATACTTCTGAATCTGATATTTTCAACTATGCAAGCTAGACTGCATTTCAGAGAAAATAAAGCTAACCTCCCATTCTCTTGATAAACTGTACAGTGTATACTGAATAATAAGATTACTACTGCCATACTTTATGTTAATCATTTTAGTACTGACTGATGATAAGAGTTTAAAAAGGGAATATCCTTTCATGGGACAAAATCACCTATGAGATGTGCCATCCTTGGGTCTGTTTCTCCATCACTGCTGGAAGCATTAAACACTTCCTATCACCAGTCGGTTGATTGAGCACAATTTTTACTGGGATATACCGAGTCATGATCTGAGAGTCTGCATATAATGTTTCAAATGAGTGCTCAAGGGATAGAATTTTGGTCTCTCCACATCCCACTGCCATGTTGGACATCAATTAGAGAACTATGTCCCAGAGTTGTTATCTTTGTCAAGCTTCTGTTGGAGAACGATCTCTAAAATGGAGATCTTTTCTCCTTATCTCCATACTTTTGGGGTTCTCTTTAACCAGACCAGCTATCATATCCTTACTGCTGCTTTAAAAACTGAACTTGGGCTTTGGTTTGTTGGAGAGAAGATTTAAAAGCGGGAACAGGCTATTTAGAATCATGGGTATATCATGTGGTTAAAATCCCAAATAGAAAATAGTTAAGTCCACAATGTACTAACTGTCATTTTAAAAAAGACTAGAAAGTCCGGCAATGACACTGTCCCAATCACTAAAGTTTTAAATGTGGCATTGGGGTTCTATAATGTCTACTGCAAACTTAATATTAACCATTATCATAAATGTTCCTACAACCTTTGTTACTTTTAAAAAAAATAGACAACTGACTAATAACACTTGAATATGTAAAAAATTGCAAGACTAAAAAATAAAGTGCAGCCAGACCCCTTCGAGTCTAACTGCCACCATGAGCAGGTTTATCAATAAAAAGGTGAACTAACTGGGCATATCACACTGCAATTTGAAGCATGCAGTGTATCATCAATTTGACCTTCATGTAGCATCAATGGCACAGATTTTGTGTTCATATTCTAAGCATATTATCTGTAGGTTAGGGAATAGAAATTGTACTCATTTTCTAACCAATATTCAAGCATATGGGCACAGATTTCCACCAGAGATTTTTCATAATACAATTTTCTATATATTGTGCTCAGTTTCTACGCAATTTTTTTATACCTTGGGCACATATTTTCACCAATATTGTAGATACGTTGTTTATAATGCAATTATTTTCTACCATACACCTATATAGTGCTCATTTTCTGAGTAAACTTTCTGGCACCACTGAACCAGGAAAGAGACAAAGATCAATTATAAAGTCCATGATGAAAGCAGTCACACTAGAGGAAGTTGAACCTAGAATACTTGTCTGAGTATGGGCATGCACATTATAGCGGTAGCTTTAGAGTCCATTAGAGTGTCAAGTCAAGTTGTGCCATGGACACAGTGCACATGGTAGGGGTAACTTTAGAGTCCATTAGTGTGACAAGTTCAGCTGTGCAAATTACTTAGGTGCAAGTGCAACAAGAAGTCAAGTGCATCTAATGGCATGGCATACTACAGTGGGGTGGATAGACTACTTAGCTTATGGTTTCAAGTGGAAGTTCAATGATCATACCAGATCGTCATACAAATAGACCAGATGTGAAACACTTCGTATTTCCTCAAACGATATTGTTTATACCTAGATTTAAAATTGCAATGGGCTTCATCAGTTCATGGTGTTAATCATAGTCATTTGGAGTAGAGTAATTGGACTCTCCTTGGCACCCTTCATGTATGCAAATAAGGGAAAACTCGAATTGGAAAAGAGAGCTAGTTTTTGGAGTAGAGGAGAGAAAATGAAAGTTCAACCCGAGAAGAGGAGACCGCCGTAATAAGAAGTAGAACAACTATGAGAGAAAGCCATTAGAAACTAGGGAGAATCCAAAACCAAGAAAAACTCTGTTGGAAATTAATGAACAGCTATCTATACCTATCTATGCAAACACTGAAAAGCACTGGAGCGACGGACTTTTGAGGGATTACTAAGTAGAAAATAAATAGTTTCTCCTTGTGTTGTGAGGGCAGGTATTGTGGGTGCCAAATAGCTCGTCCAATTTAAGATCTCAGTAGTGGTGATGGTAAATCATTCTCTTATTTGAGTTGGAGAAGATGTCATGAGAGTTCTAGGTATCTTCTTCTTTGATGCAGGAGCACACGCATTGAAGATGCATTGTACTCCAACATATGCAGAGCTCCTTAATTCAGCTAGCTGGCGACCAATATGTGGCTACTTCCAATCTGCTTGCTGTCAACTGCACTGAGTTAGAGGAGCAATTTCAGGAACTCTATTGAAGATTGCATACATAGTCCTTGTTAAGCTTTCAACGGACCTGTTCGGTGATAAATAGGGAAACCAGAGTCTCGGGAAGGGGGCAGATCCAGAGACACTTAGAGAATCATTGCAGATACAC
>LPNX010149324.1:310530-338540 GCA_001517045.1 Pseudotsuga menziesii
GGAATGCTCTTGTTAGCTGTTATTTTGACTCATTAATCTGGAAACAGAGTGCATATCTGTACTAAACCAGATCTGAGTAAAAAGAGTTGCAGCAGACTTGGGTTGTCTACAACATTCTTTGCCCTGGTGGTATCATAGCCTCACTAGGGGGTGGCATATAAAGCAGATTACCTGCGGTAGGAGGAAATAGTTGTCTCAGTCAGTTACTTGGTACCTCTCCATTTACTCTGAAAATTCCTGTTATTTTCTATGAAAAATTCATATTATGCTATACTAATGGAACACCAATCATGTGGCAAGTGTGCCATTAGTTGTCTCAGTGTTCATCAGGCTTGAGTTGCCTTGTGGATGTAGTGGGTAGTTGTTTGATTCCAATAGAGAGATCAGATATTTTCTGTAGGATTGTAAGTTATCTGCTGTAGATTGGTGTTTCTTGTTGAGTAATTCTTCTGTTGGAATTTGAGCCTCTTGTTGAGTAATTATTCTGCTAGAATTGTGAGCTCAGAGATTGTTTGTTTCTGGGTTGTATTTCCTGAGAGGAATGCTCTCATTAGCTGTTATTTTGACTCATTAAGCTGGAAACAGAGTGCATACCTGTACTAAACCAAATCTGAGTAAAAAGAGTTGCAGCAGACTTGGGTTGTCTGCAACATTCTTTGCCCTGGTGGTATCATAGCTTGGCTAGGGGGTGGCATATACAGCAGATTACCTGGGGTAGGAGGAAATAGCTGTCTCAGTCAGTTACTTAGTACCTCTCCATTTACTCTGAAAATTCCTGTTATGTTCTATAAAAAATTCCTATTATGCTATACTTGCCAAGAGATCTGTTACACCGTGGGGATGAAATTCTAAAATTCCATCGCCTTAGGTTGGATGTGCATATGGTCCCACATCATAAATTACAAATATATGTGACCAAAGCTTTAAAGGAAAGAATAAAAATTAAGAAAGCAATACTGTAATAAAGCAACAAGCAATATTTATATATCACATAAGACATCGCACTTACCTCCTCACAGGACTATGAGACCGAGACGGGGATCGAGACGGAGATGCGGACTTAGAATAAGAGCGAGATTGCACATATCTACGTCTAGGGGAAGGAGACCGTGAATATCTGCAGTGAGTCCAGCAATAAGATTACATTTTATAATTGCAGAATTGTGATTTCAACAAAGCAGAATATGCTCATTCTCAAAGCATCCTTTATGTCCTTCATAAAATACAAATTTATTTTCAATGGCAATAAGATATGGTTTGAAAACATGAATTACTAAAGCCAGATTATCAGACACAAATGGTGACACATCTCACCTTCATCTAGGAGTGTCCGCCTGATTGTAACACACAAGATCAAAGAATTCATAAGAATCTAGATACAATTTTCAAAATATACAAAATCAACATAAATGATAAATAATACAAGCACGTTATTCCCATTCTTTCCTTCATTCATTGACCCAAAACAGGAAAAAAAATCGTATACTGCAATACAGTTTTACTTCTACAAGAAATACATGTTTGGAATAGGTTAAGGAAGCTATAACTGATTTTACCATCAATGGAAGAAGCCCGGTGCTGGTACCGCTTTTCTGCAAAACCATCCATGCTTGATTGAATGTTGGGCTCCTTAAATTGCCAAAACATGCAGAGGTTGAAAGCCCTAAAACCGCCTAAGCTGAGAGGAAAAGCCGCTTACCCTCACAGAGGAAAAATCACCTTCGTTAACTTGGGTGGCCTGAGAGGCCATAAAACCACCTCCTAAGAATAGAGAACCTCCATCTGACTGACTCTGCATGCCAAACATCTTTATTCTCTACTTTGTTAATCCCCGCAGAGAACAAGGGTTTTTGGATGAAATTCACAAAGAAAATAATATCGGGTGCGAAGGATATGAAGTGTAATCAAATGACAATGGTGTTTTTCTGCTGCGAAGTCTTCAGTGATATTGGGGATTTTAGGGCGAAAGAAAAACTCCCGCCAATTTTCTTCCCTCCATTTCATTCGCCACTTTGTGTTGAGGGTTTGTGTTATAGGTTTCTTAGCAATTTTTCAATGTATCCCAATCTTATTGAGAGGTATCTACATCTTGAACCTATGATATGATGTCATTTGAGATTTCCATAGTAAATATTGTGAGAACTCTTCTATATATTTCATTCTTAAGCTTAACGTGTATCCACATTGCACCTTAATTATGAGAAGAAAGGTAGGAGGTAGTAGCAGGTGCTAGGATTTCTACAAATGTGGGGGATCTTTAATGGAAATTCATTGCTTATAGTTTGAGTAAAATGTTATTGTTGTTGTAGAGAGGTTTTTTTAATTAGAGAGGAATGTTATTTGAGAGTAGCAAAGAAACAAATGATACCTATATGTGACAAACATGCAACATAAATGAAATTAATGCTTATAGATTTCCATTAAATAGTTTGGAAAACAAATGTGTAGCAATTGTGAAATAGATTAGCAAACTGGGAAGCGTAATGATGCCTTTTCTAGCTAAAAGGAAAAAGTATTTTTTCATGTACTAGGCACCTCTTCTTTAAACTATCTACTTGGTTCTTTATCTGCTTTCAATAGTGTATTTATACGAGCTAAAATACATGGCATGCATCCTCGATGCAGCCGAACATGGTGTACATGGTCATGAGCTTGGCACCCAAAAAAGGGCTCTGTTCGAGCCCGCTTATGATCAAATGGGTGTGTAGAATTTCAAGTGATTTAATGTGAGTACACGCTTGTAGCAGAGATGCGTAAGATTTGGTGTACATCGGATTCATGAAATCCCATTCTGGTTCTGCATTACGATTTGGATCAGCCAGCGATGGAACTTGCATGTGTCTGCAAATTTTGAATTTATGCAAAGAATATTGGCGGGAATATGGGCGAGACAAAACCAATTTCATTCCGACCAGGGATCAAATTTGAAGGGTAGGGTTTCATTTCACTTTGAAGGGTTGTGAGAAATTGAGCCCTTTCAATGTTGACATGTAAAAATAATTTTTTCTTTTCATTTCAAACGGTAGGTGTGCAACAAAATTTTATTATTTATTAAAAACAATGTATAGAAAAGAAATGACAATAAGAAGAAATCCCAAGTGATTCAACATTTACATGGAATTAGTGAGGTAAACCATGTACTCTCCGGATCCCTGGAGCATATAGTTTATTGAACTTAGATAAGGGACAACTTTGTCGGGCCAGTGAAATACTCAGTTGTTAGGTTGTTGATAAAATAAGGCATTGGAATTTGGAAGGACCTTCGAATGGAGGATTGATTCCGCTTGATGGTGGCTCTATTGGTCAAGTGTGATTGGGCCTACCTAAAAGAAAAACCCAAGAATGTAATACCTAATGCTTTCAACCAACAACTTTTTTATTAACCCTAATTTTAGCAGTTATTTTTAGAATTGAATCATGTCCTCCCCAGATGCTCAATTCAAAGTGATCAAACAAAAGCCCCAATTTTAGGTGGATTATGGATAGTCCCTCCAATGTATATCGAGTTTATACCCCTATTCGAAGTGATCAAACAAAATCCTCAATTTTAGGTAGATTATGGATAGTCCTACCAATCTATATCGATTTTATCAGCCCTATCGAAAAGATTAAGTATTTATTAGTCCACTATAAGGAAGAACTTAAAATTCTCCAACAAATATCACTACAAGTTGGGTGTCTAGTGTCTACCAAAGTCAACAAGGGAGACTAATCATAAACACACGTTTGGGAGGTTTGTGATAGCAAAGATGTTGAAATCATGTTCTTTGCTAGCTCGCTGCACTCCCAGTCCCTCATTCATGAACGTCCGTCAGGGGATTCCCTTGTTTACATATATTGGGAGACAATTTGTACTTATTGTTTCCATTATTAGAAGGTTGATAGGAAAACAAAGGGGTCAGAGTCTACAACATTTATAGTGTCGATTGTTAAATATTTTATCCTTTCAACCTTTGGATTTCATTAAGGAAATTGGAATAAGTTAAACACTTATATTCAAATATTGTTCTTTCAACCTAATGTTTACAATTCACAGTAGAAATTCAAGGCGTGGATACAGCGATGGCTAGGCGTGGATATAGCGACGGCTAAGAGTCCAGGCGTGGATACAGCGACGGCTAGGCATGGATATAGCGACGGCTAAGAGTCCAGGCGTGGATACAGTGACGGCTAAGAGTCCAAGCATGGATACAGTGATGGCTAGGCGTGGATACAGAGACACCTCGTTCCTGTTACATCGGATTTTATACCAAAAATTAAGAAACGTGGAAAACCTCCGTGGAAAAATCTGCGCTTTTGTACTAGTGACTGCTGCTAAAGGCTCTTCTTGGAACTGAACACTCCTTTCAATGAATTCTTTGTTTGTGCTCAAATTGATCAGCTTGTACCCTTTTGAATCTTTAGAGTACCCAACAAATAGACACTCTTGGCTTTGGGGATGCAAATCCTTCCTCTTTTCTGTTGGAATTCTAGCCCAAGCCCTTGAGCCAAAATTCTTGAAATGGGTCACATCTGGCTTGTGCCCACTCCATGCTTCGAAAGGAGTCATACCATCAAGATATTTATGAGGCACCCTATTTTGGATATAGGATTCACATTTTATAGCTTCGGCCCAAAACTTTGGTGGAAAATTCTTAGCCTCCATCATGCACGTTTCCATCTCTTTCAGTGATCTGTTCTTCCTCTCAGCAACACCATTTTGTTGTGGTGTGTAAGGGATAGAATGCTGCATCTGCACAATATTGAATGAACTCAGACTTGACATATTCACCACCATTTTCAGATCTGAGGACCTTGAGTTTCCTCCCAGACTGGTTTTCAACCAAATCCTTAAAGACTTTGAAGAGGCCAAAAACTTCAGACTTGTGTTTCAGGAAGTAAACCCAGCAATACCTGGAAAATTCATCTATGAATGTCAATGCATATTTGGCCTGACTCATTGACATATGAGGAAATGGGCCAGAAACATCACTATGGATCAACTCAAGAGGTGCAGAGGTTCTCTCATGACTAGCTTTCTCAAATTTATGCTCTGGGTGTTTTCCTAAGATGCAACCTTGACAGACTCCTTTGGAAAAATTAATCTTTGGTAACCCTATGACCATTTCTTTTTCACTAAGATCAGAAATATACTTGTAATTGAGGTGGCCAAATATTTCATGCCAAATCTTGCTTGCCTCATTAGCATGAATCAGAAGATCAGAGGGGTTTGAGTAGGGTAGGAAGTGTGAGAACATGTATACCTTCGAAGTGTGATTAGCAAATCCTTTTGCAATGAATTTACCACTTGAGATATCTATGATCTCAACTTCATCAGGGGAGAATATGACCTTCTTTGGAGACCCTGTGTGGGTCATCTGATACGCTAATAAGAGGTTAGAGGCAAGGCCTGGAACATACAATACATTGCTGAAATTACCATGGTCAAGATCAATCCTCCCTTTGCCCAAACTTTCAGTGAGAGAGTCATCTCCCAGTACAATTGGTGTACCTTTTGACATGTCAAGTGAGGTGAATGCCTCCTTGGTCGAAACCATATGTCTTGAAGCTCCAAAATCAATGATGAAACTAGGTGAGCTTGATGTGCCAGCAACCAATGCATGAACTCTCTCTCTGTCTTCTGAATTTGATCCTCCTTCCCTCTTCTTTGAACTATCAGGAAGGGAGATGCCATTCTTCTCCAAGAGTTGGGTCAGCATGTCAATTTGCTTCTTCATGCAGGAGCTTTCAGGATGATTTCCCTTACTGCAGTATGCGCACTTGCTCATTTCTCCTTTGTTCTTCTTCTTCTGGGGGTTCTTCTTGGAACCTTGGGGCTCCTCTGGAGACTTGTTCTTGTCTCTCTTTTGCTCATTTGGCTTCTTAGCTTTCTTCTTGATTTTTGAATCCACCCTCAAATCTCCAGCAACTAGAGCTTGGTCTTTGGAAGGTTTTATGGTGCCCATCATCACCAATTTATCTTGTTCTTGTGTAAGAGATTCCATGAAATCTGCAAGGCTAGGCATTTTCCAAGCTTGAGCTATCAACTTTGTGGCATGGAAGGTTGAGAAAAACACTGAATAGTCAGGTCCAAGCTTCGAGAGTATGGAAAAAACCAGTTGCTCCTCCTTCTTTTCAATCCCACACTGTTTTAGCTACAAAACAAGGGCTTCGAACTTGGAAAAATAGAGTTGCAGGGATTCAAAGCTATTGGGACTCAGGGAGATCAATTCATTTTCAATTTGATGTCCCCTCATATCATATGCCTTACCAAAAATCTAAACAAGCTTCTCCCATACTTCATTTGGTGATGTTAATCCATCAAGATGGAAAAGGAGGTCTCTGGATATGCTCAGACACAGGAGACCATAGGCCTCATCCCTCCTGTTGTGCCATTTAATTTTCTCTGCAGCTGCATTGGGCTCTACTTCTATTACCATAGTCACTTTGTAGATGCCTTTCTCTCTCAACAGTATCTCCATCTCTGCTTTCCATTCAAAGAATTTAAATAAAGTCAAGATGATCTTCTGAGATTGATCCATAGCTCAAAAATTGTCCCTTCAGTCAGCAGAATGCTCCCAGTCAATGATGTCGAACCTACAATACAAATTGGAAGGAGAAAAATAGATCTAAAAATGCTCTGATACCATGTGGAAATTGAACCCATGTGTTAGAACAATTACACTCACGAAAATTGCCAATTACACATGCAAATTACACACAAAGGAGACTGAATATGGAGCAGAACACTAATCTGTATTGAATAAGTGTACAATAGCCAACCCTATGAAGTAATAGGCTATCACAATAAATAATTACATGAGATATTCAAATGCATAAGGATGCCATTCGAATTTGGTCAAAAGTAGGCTTACTAAATCTAAGCAAATCCCCCATAGGTGCATAAAGCAGTTTCCAAATCTGTCTAGGAGCTCACGAATTGGCAAAATCAATTAGGCAAGATAATAGATGATTGAAGGACAACTCATACATGCTTTTATTAGGAGAAAATAGTGGAGGATGATGAGGAAAAAAAACAAGTTAACTTCACCTAGTGAAACTTTCCCAATTGCCTTAAAACTCAGAAAAAGCAGACATGCGCTAGGAAGGCCAGGAATAAAGCACATTTGATTCCAAGTGGTTTCCCAAGTGCTCCATGACTCAAATTTAGCAAGTTTGACCACTTGGGATGTGTGGAGGACAACTTGCATAAGGTGGAATATGGAAACTAGGCAAATAAGACAAAAATTGGATTAATTAATGTCTAAGGTAGCTAACTATGGGTTGATTATTCTAACAAGGAGGATGATCTTGTGCTGAATGATTGCCATGGAGGGGCGTGTGGTGGTCATTTCTCTGGGCTTTCTACAGCCTAAAAAATCTTGAGAGCGGGTTATTTCTGGCCATCGATCTTTAAACATTGTGTTAATGCGGTCAATAAGTGCCACCCTTGTCAGGTGTTCACACGTAATATGCACTCACGTCCTACCCCGTTACATCCAATTATCACTGCCGGTCCCTTCACTAAGTGGGGGCTTGATTTCATGGATTGCAACCCAGCTTTAGCTGGGGGGCATCATCATATTATCGTGGCTATTGACTACTTCACAAAATGGGCTAAGGCTATGCCTACAATTAAATCTGACGGTGAGACAGCTGCACACTTCGTATTCAACCAGATTATTACTCGGTTCGGTATTCCGAAAGATCTTGTCACTAACCATGGTAGGCACTTTCAGAATCATATGATGGAAGAGTTGGCCTCGAAGTTAGGGTATAAGTAGGAGCATTCTTCTTCTTATTACCCTCAAGCGAATGGACAAGTTGAAGCAGTGAACAAATCACTCAAGTCTATTCTCCAAATAACCGCCGCACAAAGCAAGACCAATTCGCATATTATGTTATATCCTGCTTTGTGGGCTTATAGGACCGCGGTTAAGACTACCACTGGTTTTTCTCCATATCAGTTTGTACATGGAGTGGAGTCTGTATTGTCGGTTGAGTGCAAGATCCCTTCGTTGAAGCTAGCCATAGAGCTCTTACCGGACACTTCTCCATTGGAGGAACATTTGGTCCATTTAGAGCAGCTTGATGAGCAGTGTCAAGATGATTTAGTGGCTCTAGAAGTGAATAAGCATTGCGTTAAGGTCCAGCATGATCAATCTGTCCGTCCAAGGAGGTTTAGTGAAGGAGATTTGGTCCTTTTGTGGGATCAAGATAAAGAACCCTTGGGGGTAGGAAAATTCAACCCCATGTGGCATGGTCCTTACGTGGTTAAACGTGTGTTAGAGAAGGGTGCTTATGAGCTAGTAGATTACGAGGGGATGGCCTTGGCGGAGCCTAGAAATGGGATCTATATTAAAAAGTACTATGCATGATTTTCTGCCAGGGCTAACTATTATATATTATTGTACAGCATTTTTGCATAGTTAGGTCTTTCTTATGGTGATTGGGTTTGTTGATTAGCTTCCGTTTCTTATGGCAGATGTCAAGGGAGTCTTCCATCTATATAGGATTCGCGGATGGTGCAAGCCATCACACTCAACACTCAGCCTCTACTGATTGGGTGATTTATACTCCTACAAGTCAGGTATTGTCTTCAGGAGGCGTATGTTTATGGCCCTCTTCAAACAATGTTGTTGAATATAGTGTCATTATCGAGCTTCTATGAGATTCCATTTTACATGGTTTTCTCTCTCTTGAGGTACATCTTGATTCGGAGTTAGTAGTGTCACATATTAATGGCTTGTAACCACTTATACTATGAAACGAGAACTTTATACAAAGAACGAGAACTCTAGGCATAAAAACGATGGTTTTTGAAAAAAAAACACCAAAAACACCCCCTAATAGAAAAGTGTTGATATCAGTATACACGTTTTTTTTTCAGGGTAAAAAATAGAGCCATGGCGTAAACATCTCATACTGTTGTTTACAAAATCTTTAAAATCAACCCCTAAATTGGAAAAATATTTTTTTCTTCAAAAGATAAATTACAACTTTTTTGAAACTTGCATATTAAACAAACAAAAATATTTCATAAATAATTTCACCACTCTAACCATATCAAATCAAAGAAATTATGATGTGATTCATAATGAAATCATATATTAGGCCATACAAGAACAAATAATTCATATAATATTCAAAATCTCCTTCAAAGTTTCAATTACAAACATCATACTAATAAAAAACATCTAAAATGTTTCATTTGAAATTATTCAAATTCATCCATAGAATCTGACACCCCATCAGAATCTACATTTTGTGCAGATGAAGGACTGGACAAAGATGTAGATGACCCATATTCTTCTCTATTACCAATGGGTGCACCATCTGATTCTACATTTATGCCCATCATTTCAGCTCTCATATTCCTTCTGGATCTACGACTTGGTTTGGCAGACTCCCATCTTGCAATTTCTTCCTTTGGCAATAGCTTCTTGATAATCTCGATAGTTTTGAAGCGAAGATTGTTTTTCTTTGTCAACTTGAAATCATAAGCAAGTATATCAAATTCCTCTAATTTCAATATTTGAATGCGGAGACGATTTATTTTTTTACCCTTTCTTTTTCTCTTTCTGCAAACCCTTTTCTCAACCACCAACTCTACCTTGTACACACCATCAAATGCGTGTGTCTTTGTTGCATACCAATGTACTTCTATTGATACTACATTTTATTTATTTACCTTCATAACTTTTGCAATCCATAAAGAATAATCATGTGCATCATCTGTACCCAAAACTGCATTCATGCAACCCTCCTCGATGTCTTGTACTGTGCCCCTGTAAAGGTCTTTTATCTCTTGACGCTTTGCAGATGATCTTCTAGAGCCAATATACATTTCTATTTCTTCTACTTGAGAAAAATTTACACCTTGAGGTTCAACATTTGTTTCCTCGTTTTTATTTGTTACTCTGTGTGGCCAAGTAAATGGAGACTTCAAATATATATCTCCATTTGTAGAGTTTGAAATTATGTCACTTTGTTCCATGAAAAAAGACACCCACCAAATAGAATCAGCAACATCAAAGCACTCATATGTATCTTCGATATACTTTTTGATTTCTTCCAAGCATTGAGAAGAATCAACATCTCCAGAAGAAGCAACATCAAAGCACTTATGGTCATTTGTCACCAAATGTTGTGTCATGACATGGGGTCTATGTCATGGTGCTCATCTCTTTGCACCAATTGTTTCGATATTTGCATTTGACCCTCTTGGTAGTCGATCGAATTTTCGACAAGAGGAAGTGAAGTGTGTCATGTCAGCCAAAATCTATGTCTTGCATCATTCAATAAATTAGTTAGTCTCGTCATGCTATTGGTTTCTTTGTGTATCTTTGACTGAAAAATTATAAGCCATCCTCTTGATGCTTTCCTAGCTTTGAAAACGCTAATATCCTCCATTAAAAAAAATCTAAACCCCCTTAATCTATCTCTTATACCCTTTCTCAATACCGACTTTTCTCAAAGATCCATTTACCCATTTAATTATTATTTCAAATATGTTTTCCTCATATAACCTAATATTTTCCCATTTATATTCCTTTTACCCTTAGCATTTTATTAAATATACACCCCTTTCTAATTGCTTACCCCATTACATTTTCATATTCATTTTCTCTTATTCCAATTTCTTACTCTCTACTATATATATATATATTAAAAAATCATTTTTTCTACCCTTTCCCTATCCTTTCAAGCCTATTTAAAAATTCAATATTAAACTAAAACATTCATCCCCTTCAAACCACATTTGATCCCTCTGTAAGACTCAACATGCAAATTCAAAAGAAAATATATATATAGAAAGGCCCTTTATGCCTTTATATAAGGTGATTGGTCTATATATATATTGAAAGGGCCTTTATCCCTTTGTATAAGGTGATTGTTCCAAGTTCAGTGGGCCCAAAACACCTAATGCAAACATGGACACTAAAAGAAAATAATTTTTTCTACCATCGACCTATCCTTTCAAGCCCATTTAAAAATTCAATATTAAATTAAAACATTCATCCTCTTCAAACCACATTTGAGCCCTTTTAAGACTCATCATGCAAATTCAAAAGCAACTAGATAGATATACCACATTTAACCCCTCTTTAAGACTCGGCATGCAAATTCAAAAGCAAATAGATAGATATATAGAAAGGCCCACTAGGCAGGAGTGAGGAAACAAAATGCATGCATATAGCTCTGGCACATAGTGGAACCCTAACACCAAAATGGGCAGACTTCACTCGCTACACCAAGGAAAAAAAAACATAAAACGTTCTCCACAGAGAGGTTGATGACATGCTTGTAGGTAACAACCAAATAGGTATCCAGTTGCATGATCCAGAGAGTAGTTATTATGGCGAGCCATTGAAGGAGGCATCCTAATACTCATCAACAACATTTTGTAGCAGACCTTACACTGGTGAAGGAGCAAGAGAAAACACATGAGATGAGATAAGATAACGTTATTAATGCCATATAAATGGCCACAAATGGTCACTTATCAAGGTGTGCAGAGATAGAGATGCCACACAGTCCCGGGTAGAGGTGAACAATGTCAGTCCACCCATCCATCAATGAAATGGGTGACCCTCTAGATGGAGCACAGGAAAATTTTAAAGGCATTGGTACGCTGGCAGTTGCAGTGGGAAAATCATTGTGGAACGCACCACATTCTCAACACTGAAAGGAATTGCCAAAATTAAAGTGGCAGTGACCCAGGCCTATGGCATGAGGAAGAATAGGTATGTTACAATGCAGATGAAAAGCAAATGAAAAAGCTCCATACGGTCTAGAGTCCATGAGGAGAGAGGGTAGGCATCAAGAACACCACAAAAAACGTCTTGAAGAACGAAATGAGGTCTCATTTATACGGTTCATTAGTATGCCACATCCTTCTTAGGGTTTTGGACACTAGCGGTTGGATAATTGAGAATTGGCACAACACCAAGCCATTTCATGGATTCTAGAACTGAGTAGAACTGAGCCGAGGATGTTATGAGTGACCATTAGATGTTAACAAAAATCAAGATCAATATTTTGAGAAAGGAAAGGTGGCAACAATCAATTCCATTAACTGAGCGTTAATCACACAAAACAATGTTGAGGAGCTCATAGCTTGGGCGTGAATTCACCCATTGGAAACTCATGACCATATTTCTATGTCATGTAATATAGAGTAATAGTTGGAAGGAAATGGTAGTGTGTTTTATTTGTACACACATGCATCTAATGCAAGAACAGTTCTCCTCTCCTCCCCAGCGGCTCCTTTCCCCCACGACCTCCACCTCCTCCCTCCACTCCCCCCTCTGCTCCCCTCCACCCTCCTCCCCCTCCGCCTTCCCCTTCCACCTCCTCTGCCATCTCATTAAGCAGAGCGCCACTCCTTTGGGCACCAAAGGGCCTCCAGTAAGGGGCGGCCCTTTGGCGCTCAAAGGAGCGGAATTCACCCATTGGAAACCCGTGACCATATTTATGTGTCATGTAATATAGAGGAATAGTTAGAAGGAAATGGTAGCATGTTTTATTTGTACACACATGCATCTAATGCAAGAACAGTTCTCCTCTCCTCCCCAGCGGCTCCTTTCCCCCACAACCTCCACCTCCTCCCTCTGCTCCCCCCTCCGCTCCCCTCCACCCTCCTCCCCCCGCTCCCCTCCACCCTCCTCCCCCTCCACCTTCCCCTTCCACCTCCTCTTCCATCTGATTAAGCGGAGCGCCGCTCCTTTGGGCGCCAAAGGGACACCCCTTACTGGCGGCGCGATTCTGAGAATCGCGCCGCCAGTAAGGGCAGCCCTTTGGTGCCCAAAACGGTGGAGCACCACAAAGCATCAAAGGATCAAAATTATTAAAATGTCAACAGAGAATGGTAACAATGACCTAGAGCAATCTCATACATACTGAATTTATTGGGTTAAATGCAGATTTGGACCATAAAAGGTGTATGCCCAATGCAAGCGTTAGGAAACTGTGGATCCCAGTGTGTCAGTCCATTAAGAACTCGAGAATGTTGCTATGTGACTGTTGCTGCATGCAGCAAGTGCTTCGTGTTTAGCAGAGTATCCGTGCACCCGGAGCTAGAGATCAGCATCTAAGAGTTAGTTACGCAAATTGTATATGGTTGATACATCTATCTAAAAAGTGTTCTCACGGATGCCACCTTATTGATTGTTATGACTGCGATTATAACCTTCTTTCTTTACAATGCCCATGAGCACTGTATAATGTCCATGGACCATAACCCATAAATTTCCAATGTTAAACATGAACGCCATATAATGCCCAAAAATGTTGCTCTTATGCTCATACGTAGTTGGAAAGTCCTAGATTCTGTTCATGCGCAGCTGGAAATATATATGCAGTAAGCTATTTTGTTCACGTATACATGCCCAAAATCATGGCGGCAAAGAAAATGTGGAGTCCTCTACCGCACAGACCCAGCGAAGATGTGGTCGCGGCTGCTGCAACGATGAGTATATGTTTCTTTGATATTAAGATCAGATATCGTTCCAATAATGAGATAAAGGTTGCGATTCTAGCAGTGCACATATATCAGCTAGTATCACAAAGCTTACACACAGCGGCCAAGAGAGAAGGGATTAATGATTCGATGTATTGAAAAGGCTGTCAATTCCATCCCCAAACCCTGCTACCCCATGAGGAATAACTACTGGTCGAGATGGCGTTTCATACCCCGAGAGGGATAACTGGAAATGGAAGTGGACAAGAGCGCATTTCATGACCATTTGTAGGTAAAAAAAAATTCAATATAATGTTCAAAGTGTTTTAGTTTGGTAGGTTAAAGTATAATTTTATATATGGGCAGTGATTGCCTTCACAAAATCGGTGTGTCAACTGTAGAATGGTTCACGAGAATCACAATTTATTAACCAGAGCTATTGGAGATTTATAAATTCCACTAGAACCATGCTACCTAGGAGCATTCAACGTTAGCCTCTAATATGAGCCAAATAATCAAATTCAATCTTAATATTATGCGTTTACCAAAATTGGTATATTCAAAAGTGAAGTAAGTTATAATTATCTCTAAAATCGGATCAATTAATTCCACAAGTATGCCTTGGCTTGCTTTAATTCATTTGTATTTAAAGCAAATTGGGTCCTGAAAAAATGGTAAATTACATATTATAGCTTAATTTATATTATATATATATGTTTTTGCATAGTTATATAGAAATTGCTTATTTATATGCTTGCCTTAATTAAATAATGATGGATGGGAAAATTTGTATAAAATATATATATATATATATATATATATATATATATATATATATGATTTTGATGGGATTAAAGCAATTATGTGAATTTAATATATTACTTAATATAGAAGCTTATATCAAATGGCTTAAAATGAAAGAAAAAAAAAAGTTTAAAATGCTTGATGGTAATTTATAGGAATCATATATGTATATGTAATTTATGTATATATGTATTATAGATATCATTTATGTATACATGTGTTAAAGTATAATTTTAATATAATGTTTAAAATATTTTTTTAAAGTATGTTTTTTTATGCTATTTGTTTTAACTATTTTTTTTGTTTGTGGTGGTTACGTTCAGTAATAGCATGCTCTTTAAAAAAAGGAACAAATTGCATATTCATTGATAATGATCCACTACAATGCAATTAGATTAAGCAAAGAATTAATGTTATTCAAGTTCTTCCAGATGAATTGCAAGAAGTTGGTTTGAAGAAAGGAGGGTTTAGTGAAACACTTGTGGTGAATATGTCAAAAGAGCCTCAACCCCCATTAGGAGGGATGTCTGGAAAGGAGCACTTTGGGCATCTTGCATACATAAAAGGCCCAATGAAGATGACATTGATGTCTATGAGGAAAGACAAGCTCTAGAAAAGTCCAGTTTCGATGAAGAATTTGGCCTGCATGATATTGTTGATTAGTTTAATGACTTGAAGAAAATGTTAAACTTGACAAAAAATTTATAAGATATATTAGTACTCTTTTGACTTTCAAACTTTATTTTAGAAAAAAAAATTGTATATATATTGTTTTTAATATGATATTTACAAATATATGGTATATTTTTTAGTGAATTTATGTGAATCGTAACATTTTGGAATATAGTATGAAATAGTATCATTTTTATACAAAAAATCTATGAAAATCTAATGGTTGTAAATGTTTTTATTTTCTAGAATTTCTTAGAATTTTGTCAATAAAAAAGTTTATTTTGCCTATAAAAATGTCTTGTTTTAAAGAAAAATTTGCAAAATGTATATGTTTTTCAATATAACTTGCTTCTAAATGTATGTTATTGTGTTAAATGTCTAAAAAACACACTTGAAAATAGAAAGCAATGATATTTTATGACGAAGACGATTCAAATGCCCAAAAAAATGCCTTAAAATGAAAATGTGTGATACTGGTATCAACCCTTTTTTAAATGGAGGTAAAATTAGCTACTAAAATTAGGAGAGAGAAAAACAAGAACTGTGTCGAGTTCTCGTTTCATAGTATAAGTGGTTTTGTATCATGTTAGAGATCCAACATTATTACGGATATTCTTACGTGTGAGATTGTTAGAATGGCAATTTGAAAACATAACATACATACATGTTCCAAGAATTTATAATCAAGTTGCTGACTCATATGCTAACTACGTGTTAGACTGCCATTTGTTTCATAGACAATAAGCTCATCACAAACATACATTTTTACACACGTAAATAAATAAACCAATCATCATAAAAGTTTTTCATTAAAACATCCAAAATGTGGTAATAAATAGTGTCATAATACAAAACTGGGGCTCTCGAGCCACCAAAATATAAATACATGGTAGTACAAAATGTATCACTCCCAGGTATCTAAGCCTGGGGAGGAGGAGGGGGGTTCTGATCGTGAAATGTCACCACGGCTCTACCCATCTGTCTAAATAACCGCACCCATGCTCGTGGCACACCCACCACCTGACGCTGCATGGCCTCAGGCAGGTCCTCGACTTGCGCCATGGGTGCCCTGTGTGTCAGCCTCACGAAGTTGGTATGAATGCTTTGGAGAATCCGCTCCACATCCACACCCGTAATGTCATCTCCTCTTCCCCTCTGCCTATGGCGAGGGAAGCCTTCAGGCTGTCGTGGTCCTACATCTGCATATATATGATAGGATGTCACTATGTGTTGTCACGCAAAAACATGTCTTTTTGATTGCATATATCAAAAAACAAAAACAAAAACAAATTAAACAACTCAAAAAAATTTAATAGAGGGTTGATATTTGTTACCAATGTCACCGTATGCCGATCTTGGAGGTAATGACATGTCGGGGTCTCCCCAAAAATCTATACCCGCATAGGGGTAATCATCGATGGAAAGTATCTGTCGTTGCCACCATGGAAATAAATCAGCTAGATAGGGGTTGGACACCCTACCTCCAACAAGTCTGCGCATCGCATCTTCCCAACGTCATTGGGCCGGATCTTGAACCCCGTGAAGAGGAACGTCAACTCTAGGGCTCAATCCTGGAACACGCTCAAAGAAAAATGTGATCAGTATGCTACTGAAACCGAAGTTTCGTACTCTGCCTATCTTGCGCTCACTAAGCTGGTGTTTCATGTTGCCTAGTAGTGCAGTGCTCCAATCATACACAGTGGGTCTCATGCACTCCACTGCATAGAACATCAGAGACCGTGAGGCCTGGTGGAGTGAAGTTATCCCTGCTATCCTGCCCAGTGTCAGTAGTATGGCCTTTAGGCCTAGCACCTATATGGAGTTACTTGGGATATGACTCCCGACCTTCTCCATGTCCGAATAACAATACACGGCTATGTACTCATCGATGGTGAGGCCACCTCTGGGACCGTGAGATCCTAGGTTCACCACTTCCCCCCGTCATGAAAGTCCAGTAATAAAGTATATGTCCTCCACTTCTATGGTGAGGTACATCCCATCGATCTAGAAAGACTCTGATTCAGGATCCCAGCAGTCTACTAGCATCTGTAGCAATCTTGGTTTGGCTCTTAAGCCACCAAGACACCAAAATTTGTAGAGCCTGTTGTGCCATTAGATCACCACATACTACTTCTTCTACATCCCCATGCTCACATTCTCTCCATTCTAGAACCATCCTGCATGTTTAAATCAAGTTTGGGTCATTAGAAATCCTTAAAAAACTTGACCGCGGCCGCATACGCGACTGTTTTCTAAACAGTCCCGTATGTATGTGACTTTGAGGGTTTTTTCCGCGTATATCCAGCCCTATACATGGAAAAATCCTTGATTTCCATGTGGAACGAGGCGCACACTTTAGGGTGGCCTAGAAATCCAAATTGACCATGGAAAATTGAAAATTTTACATGAAAATGAAAGAGTAGGGCATGGGAAATTACCTGGAAAAAATTGTGGTGGATTCCGTCGGCTGGATCTCCCAGAATTCGCGTTTGAAGTTCTGAGCTCAATTGGGTAAAAATTTCAAATGTTATATAATGTTTTGAATTTTTTACTATTTATAGAAATTTTTCAAATTTTTGAAAATTTTTACCCCATTTTCTATAGTTTAGACCGTTTCTAATCCTTTTGGACCATTTTTTAACTAATATATGATGTAGGAGACCGTTTTGAGTGTCATTTTCACCATTGTTTCGACCTGTTCGTGTCGATTTCAGGTATCATGTCTAAACTAGCATATAGGTTAGGTTTCACCACCATTTGCATTTTGCATGACCTTATGACTGTTTCATCATAACCATAGCTACGAACCCATTCTATCTTGTCACAGAACCTTCTTGTTGTTTTAGAAGTGGCATTATTTAAATGGTAGAGCTTGACCTTACATGGGTACCCTAGTTAGCTCCTTAGTTGCATTTGGTGCCCATGCCGACAATTTTATCCTTTAGGGTGTGGGACTCCATTGTATAGTATTGCCATGACATTTTGCAAGAGCCTCATACTCCTCTTGATCTTTTGCTGGCTTATTTCCCCCAGACTCCCTTATGTCAAGTTGTAATTGCATTATCATGAGCTTTGTCTGCCTTATTGAGTCTTATGTCGGCTTCCATGAATTTGAGTATCAGCCATATAGCTCGAGCTTGTCTCATGTCTAGCCATGCAGAGCCATTTTATATATCCTTTGCAGCTTGATTCCCTATTTTTACCGGGAGGGGACTTTCCCCCGAGTGTCGCTATCCTACACATGTATCCTTGCATTGAGCATAGGTATGTTCCACTGCTTGGAACTAGTCTATTTTCCCACTTAACACTCGTCTCCTCCTAGTATGTAACTTTAAAGAAGTTTTATTCTTTTTCAATATTTTCAAATATTTGAAAAAGTCCAAAAAAAAAATTAAAAAACCAAAAAGCTGGACAAGGAAAGATGTTATGTTTGGAAATAGCAGTCGTGTCTCCTTCAAACAGATCACTGTATATCACATCCATTGGTTGGGTTAATAGTTTGACTTTAAGAGCTATACTCATTTATCTGATTTTATCTCCACCGACTGGTTAAGCTTCCAGTCCCTGTGGAGCCTCTGTCGATGCCTCTTGTGTCGCAGAGATGTCCTAGTTTTTCCTATCAAGTCTATGCTGCCTATATTCAGTCACCATTCACCATTATGCTCTTGTTCGAAGGAAGTTGAAACCTGAGTCGACCATTCCTCAGTTATCTTGACTTTGCATGTCGGCCATTCCCGGTACAGTTACCGGTTCGTGCACCTTATGATCAAGTCCTTCCACATCATACAGCTTTGTTGAGTACCTCGTGTTGGATGATGGGGGATGCCTTAATGCCCTCCTTCCAACGGATTTCATCCCATCAACTTCAGATCATTTATTCTGGGATACGAACCTAGAGTCATCTTTGAGTGCATTGAGACTTGCAGTCATCAGTGGCAGGTTCTCTTGCCATTGACAGTTTTTTGGGAATACATCGATGTCCCCTAATCGATGGATTCTCTCAAGTGTTCGACCTCAACACATTTATTCACACTTGTTAGTTTTCACTCTAGTACCTTGATTCCTATTTTCATTATCGGTGGGTGATCTTGCATCTGTTAACGGTATACATCCACGGGGACTTCACTTAGTGAATCTCTCACATAGCACGTACAATCGTGAGATATTAAAGAATACCCTTAATTTCTAGAGATATTGACCCAAACTCTTTTTGTTGAAACCCCCTCCCAATACTTAAAACCTCCTACCCACCCCTTTTTACACCTCAATCCTTATAAACCACCCTACCCACCCCCACCTTAAACCCCTCATCCCCCCCAATACGTGCAATATATTGGTTCAATTTTTGATAATTTTAAAACCCACAATATGAACTAACGTGATAGGATATTGTTCAACAAGTGAATCCCCCATGTATACATCAATGACCGATAATCAGATGATGGACTACTATGTTCAACCTCGACACCTCTATTCGCATAGTAGGACATATACTCATAGCGGTGTGTGTAGAAGACTTTCCAGATTGGTGGCATATCATATATGCTACCTCCTTGATTGTGCCAGTTTTCATGAGATTTCAGCTCTCATGACTTCATTCCAGTATATGTCAGACATTTCTAGCCATTATGGAGATCTTGATCTGTTATATATCTTCAGTCTTCATGGAGATCATGATCCTTTGTATATCTTCATCATGGATATTCTGATCTATGTATATTGTACATGGTGATGACCACATATGTCAAATTGTATCATGCCTATTCATGGCCATTGTACTCTTATGTATCCAGGACTGCTATATTTTTATTTGCAGTTATATGCAGAGTTATATCATTGTATAGTGTTGATTGGATGGCTGGTTATTCCATTGGGTTCTTCATCACTTCATTTATGGGATGGACTTATAATGTATTTCGGCCATCATATGACCCCTCTGACCTCACACATTAGGGGGCATCTGTTATAGCTGATTTTACCACACATGGGGAATCACACTTTTATGGCCTTCCCTGTCCCTATGCAGACTCCTTAGACCCCATGGACCATTTTTGTTCCTTTGATGTTTCCTTGATCATCCCTAAAAACATGTAAAAGTTTCCATATGCGACTTTTAAACCATTTATCACGTTTATACGCGGGTTTGACCCCTAAAACCGTGTACATCGGGATGTGTGCAAAAGGACAAATTCTTTTGGAGTTTTCCTTGATGTGGATCTGACTCACTTGTCTCCTAGCCTTCCATATGCCTTGAGATCACTCATATTCAACCTTTCATTACCCCATTGAAGAGCTATATAAGGAACCCTTTGGATACATTGAAGGCATGAGGAATTGAGAGCAGGAGAACTATAGTCCATTGTTGCCGAAACTTGTGCTTGAGTCTGCATCCCCTTTGTCCCTTGGAGCACTTTTGTGTTCTTCCCAAGCTTACCTTTTGTTTGTGAGCTTGCTATCGAGAGATGGAGGATTGAAGTGGTGGAGGCCCAAGTGGGGGACTCGGTTTCTCCAATTCGCAGACGTGCCAACAGAGGTTGTATTCATTGTAATCCCTGATTTTATATTAATAGAAATATCTTTTCCTGTCCAATAATGTGTGTTTGAATGAATATTTTATCCATGGATGATTTCAAATGCTTATATGTTATTGATTATATATGATAGAGTAGAGCTAACACAATTATATATAGTATGCTTGTCTTGTTTATTAAATGTTGAGAAAGCAATTTATCAATTCAAGCTGAAGTTGGAAAGCTCAACAGGGATCTACATCAACCGTCCGTAATAAGGTACGAATCGAGATCCTTTAGTGTTAGTTGTTTGGTTTCTCTTGCATATAGGAAAGGATTGATTTCTAGAGTTAAGTTGTCTGTTGTGGTACCCCAAGCCATAGGAATTTCTCTCTGTAACAATTATGTTATGAGGGTTTATGTGGTTTTGCATCGAAATTGAGTTTCTAAATCTTTGCAGTTTTGTGATATGTCAACCAATATTGCGGTAAGATTGGACAACAAGATTGAAACTGATAAATGAGTATTAGTGGGTATTTCTTGTAAGTAAGGTAGTCGACATCTTCTATAAGGAAAGAAAAATTCTCTACCCTCGTTTTGAACCATTTTGCAGTGAATTTTCCAGCATGTAGGGAGAAAATATAAATAACTCCTAATGAAGGATATCAAATCAGACATAAATTTTGGGGCATATAAGGACTATAGCTAACACACATATTCACCTATAGTCAATTAAACGAGGAATCATTCTCTATTACAATCAAACCTACAAGAATTATTTCCTTGACCAAAGACTCTTGTCAACTCCGAAAGTCATCTACAGTTGGTTGAACACATTTCCACTACCTACAATAGTCATCTACAAGGGTATATACTTGGTCATCAAATTGTTTGATGAAACCTCTTAGCCAAGAATGCCTTAATACAAGCAGTCACTCATCCTCTGCAGTTCATGTTGAGGGCACTCGTTCAACCTCTGCATGTCAATTTGAACCTCCCCTTCCAACCTCTGCAGGCCATGTTGTAGCCAACCACCCATCCTGATTCCTCTGCAGGTCATGTATGGGGCACACACTCAAACTCTATGAAGCATGTTGATCCTACCCATCCAATCTCTGCAGGTCATGTTGGACCAAGTCTCTTAGCCTCGAAGGCCTCCCAAACGGAGTCGCCTTCTCTCTCTCAGTCCTAGCCTCATTTTTTTTAAATAAAATTATTTGTTCCAAGGATTTGTGGCTTCAGGACTTCCTAAGAGTGAAACCCATATGTTTTCTCCTATAGACTAGAGAACATATGTGGGCTTGTTTATGGCTCAAGAATGTAGAATATGGGAAAATAGATTTGTTTTTGGTTGACAAAGCAACACTAGGTCAAACACAAGTTTTATTATGTATTTTTTTTTGTAAATGACAAGACCAGATGTAGCACCCAGAGTTCCTTATCCAATAAAATAATCCCTCATAGGGAGTGTGTACCGTTGGTCTCATAGTGCATTTGGTGAATTGTGGAGCCTAGGATTTTCTTCATGGTCTAGGGTTCTGGTGGGTGGCTCTCTGAAGTAACAGAGCTCCTAGGTATGGAAATATTGGTATATTTGGAGTATTTTGGGAACCAAAATCCCAACTCCAGTCCTCCCTTCGGCGCTTTCCAAATAATTATTTAAATATTCGTTTTCTTCTTTAACCTTGAAAATATTTAATTCTTACCATTTTAATTTATTCCTTTTACAACTCACCACAGAAATGGGGCTTTATGTCTAGTGGTGAATAGTTTGCACTAGTGGCACCACATTTATCACCCTCTTTGTATACTATACCAAGAATTTTTCTATATATCACCACTTGCTTAAAAACTATGACGGCTATGTCATAGTTTTTAAGCAAGTGGTGATGAATTTTTCTATATATCACCATCTTTCATTACTTCAAGTGTTTGTTGAAGTGGAACATGCAAATACATTTGTTATGTCTATTATATGTTTCCACAACCATATCAATTTTCCATAGCGCACTAAATTTAGCACCTCACTGAGAAATGCTCCCGGGAAAATATTAAGCACACCACTGAGGTGACTCTTTCTAGAGGAAAAGAGCAACCCTCTTCTCAAGTATTTCAAGCATATTAATGTTATATATATAACTTGGTGCGATATGTGAGAGTGTAACCCATCAC
Source organism: Pseudotsuga menziesii (assembly GCA_001517045.1). Classification (NCBI taxonomy): domain Eukaryota; kingdom Viridiplantae; phylum Streptophyta; class Pinopsida; order Pinales; family Pinaceae; genus Pseudotsuga; species Pseudotsuga menziesii. The sequence continues at coordinate 333,130 of LPNX010149324.1, forward strand.
ATTGCACATTTAATTTTTATACATCTTCTTTTCTTTACCTCCTTGGTATTTTGGTCATTTCTCTGTGCATTTTCTACATGAAACCCCTTCAAGGAGAATGAGAAAAAAAATAAGGCTTCTCCCCTAATATTTGGGTTATCGTTTCATCAATTGGCCACAATTCACATCACTTTGGTTAAGGTAATTTCCGTAATGGTATGAAGCTATCGTCTTTATTTTTTATGGTGGAAACTCTATATATTTTGAGCTCTTGCTTCTAATGTTTAAAGGAAATTAGAATGATGTTTATTATTTTATATAGAATGGGTTTGTGTTCAATTTTTCTTCTACCTTCTATTTTATCCCAGCAACCCTGACTTTTGGGTTCACCTCTATTAACATAAGTTTATATGCGCAAAGGGAATTCTTCCGCTTCTTCCTTAGCTTTACATAGGTGGAAATTAGGAGAGTTTGAAATAAAATATGAGTAATATTTTAGTTTTGACTATGTATTCAAATTATTTTACTATGCCACAAATTATTATTTCATTAATTTACAAATTAATATTTTTTTTGTTCAATAGCTTAGTGGAATATATTTTAAACCACTTCTAATATCACAATCAAATTACTTACAAATAGATTCATTTTACTAAATGAGTTTATGGGGTTCACTTTCACACGTTCAAGCATGGATTATTAATATACCCATCGATGGTTTTAAAGGTATGAGTGGTTAGGGGTTTACTATTTTTTTCTCACCAATTCTTTGGTTATTACATAAATTTTAGTGTGGAATAAAACATGGTGTAATGTGTACCTTTCATTGTATTTTTTTTTATGAAAGTAGAACATTATGTTTTGTTTGTTTTATGAATATATTCATTTCCTTTTAATAGTACTAAACATAAATTTTCTAGTTGTGTATTTGTCATTATGCAAGTAGATTATGTATTATAAAAACTTGGGAAAAATGTTTCATGTTGTTATGTTTACCTATTCTAATCTATATGCATATATTCCTAGTTAATTTTCTCATTTTTCGCATGTAAAAATCCCTTAAGGTATGAGTGTTTGAACCAGTGGATCTGATACCATTTTGTAGTGATCTACCTTCTGGAAGGGCACAAAATCAATCACTTTGTGAAATTTGATGTACAAAAGCTCATTTTGAGCTTGGTTTAATAATAATTCAAGTTTTGTTTTGTATCAAATTTTTGTTTTAGTTTTTGTCTGTTTTGTATTCGCATTTATATCATAGTATTCTAAAATTTTCAATAATGAAATATTTCCAGCATAACTAGGAATTATGTTTCATATGCAATCTTTCCATCTATGATTTTTTTGTGCATTAACATTTATGAATGTAAATGTTTAATCATATTTGTACAATTAGAATACATAGTTAATGTAGGGCTATAAATAGTTCGTCTAGCTCCCATATCCTTCTCACGTAGCTCCTTTTGACAAAGCCTTAGTGACCAACCTGATAAACCACCCTATCAACCAATTCTTAATATGTTGGCCCTAGGAAACCAACTGGTTACCTAGCCCCCGATCCCACAAGCGATAATCCCGAGAGAATATTTCTTTGGTACAATTTTCCATAGTTTTGTATTTCTATAGATCAATAGTGCAGTTTCACAAAACAATTTCCTTTGAGTATCCCCACCTTCTCAATCTTTGAGTTTCCCACCACCTCAAAGCTTCGAGTTGTCCCCTACTCAGAATTCCTCCTTTTCAAAATCATCATGTCTAACATAATCTCATCCAAATAAAAAACAAACCCACATTCTCAATCAAAATTTCCTATATACCATTTTTCTCCTCCAAACTTCATTCTTAATCCACCGCCTTAGCCCTCCATGTTTTCAGGAATCTAAACCATTAGTACAATCACACAAAATCAAACATAAAATAATTATAATATGTACTTATTTGTTTATCCAACTTCATGTTTCTCTCGGGAAGTTAAATCCTTAAATGCTTAATTTAAGTTTTCCATTTTTATTTTACTTCTATTTTTTATTTTAATGCAAGTTAATCTTGACTTGTCTTATTCACTTACGAGACGGGTTAAATACTATAAAATTTACCCACCGCGTCTTCTTCAAATGTTTTAGGATAATATGATAAATAACAAGTTTGACTTACATAATGATGAGGATGATTATGTATATATTATTCAATCAACCCTAATTTGAAAAATGATGTTTTGATTTATAAATAAATTTTAAATAACCAATAGATAGAATATAATAGCATTAAATAAACCAATCACTTTCAATAATAATATTCCATTCAACCATATAAAACAATCCAAATAAATAAATAAATAACTTATTTTAAACAAACAATGAAACTTATGTTTATTTGACAATAATAATAATAATAAAGACAACTACGATTGTTATAATTACAACATCCATCACTTCTAAACAAAACACTTTTGGTTGTTCAAACAAGATGATGAGCATGCTAATATAACAGCGTTATTTGTATACATAAAACAATAATTATGTTAAATATAACGATTATCTTATGGCAATTCTATCTTGACAATGAACAATTACTTCCTAATGCATCACATATACGTAACTAATAGATAAACCAATTGACTAGTTATTCATATACACCTGATTAAGCAATTATCATTCAAACTTGATTAATGCACATCTAGAACAACATTACAATCGTTTAGCATCTTAAGTATTTATCACATCAATACTAGCATACATATGTGAGGTGTGCGTTTATTTCCAGTGTATGCATAGATCATACACATACTATAAGAAACATCATCTTACCTATGCATATCTACTTACTAACATGATCATAATCATTCATGGCAACAGAACAATCATACATACAACATAATCATTCAGCATCATCTGTCATTTAACATTAAACCAATCAACCTATAACATCATTATGTTTTAGATTCACATTAGCTAATTAATCGATTATTCTCAAGGAAGGGACATCTACTAATACTAACTTTGTGACATAGACCCTCACCCCAAAACAATGTTAGCTAACATATCCTCCCATCCTATACTACTTCCGCATCCTCCTTATCCTTCCTCTACTAGTGAAGATGCCATGTCGGCTTCACTGAACTTGCCACATATAAAACATCAGATTGGTAATGTCAGCTAAATAGCAAACCTAACTTATTCGAGCAGGAATCCAACCATTGTCATCACACATATGGGGAAGTGTAACTCGGCACAGCCCTTCCATGACCTTGGGTATCATAAAAACAGAGGGTGGGTAATACCTCCACCCCTCTCAACACATTGGGTCTATACCCTATCAAAATCATGTTGTGTTGCTATCGATATTGTCAAAATGTTTCATCGTAGCATCATTTTGGTTAATAAGGTGCTTTGCATAATAAGTACAATTCCATGCATCATATCAAGTACCCTGTTATTAGTTAGGCTCTGTGTCATGTGGGTTAATATTTCCAAAAACATACATTTATAGAAAATATTTCCATTTGATCATCATCATTTGTATACAACAGAATCCAACACATGTGTGAATCACATTTAATAATTTAGTCAACCACACCATAAAGAAAATGGTATCCACATACCAGAGTATATTTTTCACATATTGTCTATGGAAATCAAATTAAACATGTAATGGTCATCATTAAACAAGAGAATCAGTCATCATAAAACCTAATAACAATATATAATCAAGTCCATTGTGTCACACAATATAGTTTTCTCAGTAGAGATGAGTCCAAAATATAATAATCAAATCAAATACTCCATGTCCAACTAATAAAAATATCTAATAAAAAATGGAGCATTACAGAGTATTTAATTAGTGAGACATGAAAGAGAATCAAAAGAAAGTTTCCAAAGAAAATAGAGGCAGTGGCTAGAGCCAAGGATTTCATTAGTGAACCATGGAAGAGAAGGAAAATAAAGTCTGCAAATAAAACAGAGGAAATGGCTAGATCCAAGGGTTTCATTAGTGACCCACAACATATAAGGAAATGAAATTTGGAAAAGGAAATAGAGGTAGTGGCTAGATTTGAGGATTTCATTAGTGAGCCATAGTAGATAAGGAAAAGAGAGTTGGCAAAGAAAATGGAGGATTCCCCATTAGAAATATGGTGGATAGAAGAGTTACGAGAAGTATGGTAAACTCAAAGAATGTATGTGTTGGTCAAGATTCAATTCCCACTACTCAACGTCAACAATGATTATTATTGATTCGCATGAAGAAGAAGATGATACACAAAAAGCCTCCAATGATTGTACACCTAATAAGAAGCAAAAACAAGTTGAATATTATTTTAAACTAGAAAATATATACCTCCACAGTCAGATAAATACAATTTGGTTGAAGACGATCATTTAGTTTTTGCATCCCATTGTGATGACATAGTGCAGGAGAAACCTATTGTATAGGTATCTTACTCAAGTTCGAAGGTCTGTTCAATAATAAGTTAAAGGATGAATAAGCAAATGATAAAAAAACCATTCGATGTGTGTACACCTAGTAAGAAGCAAAAGCAAGTTGAATGTTTGAACCCATAAAATCTTATACCTGCCCAGTCAGACAATTACAATTTGGTTGAAGATGATCATTTGGTGTTTGCATCCCAGTGTGATGATATATTGCAAGAAGAACCCTATGTATAGATATCCTATTCAATTTCGAAGGTATGTTCAAAAATTGAGAAATTAAAGAGGAGCAATAAGAAGTTAAAGGATGAAACGTGTGAGCTATCCATCCTATATAGAGTTATTAAGGCATAAAATGAAAGGTTGAAGATGCAAAGTTTTAAGTTTCAAAGGAAAATTAAAAAGTTGGTATGCAAGAATAGGAAATTATATAAATTAGGAAGACAATGGCGCAGAGAAGCCAAAGACACATTTTCCATAAGAAAAATCTCAGAGAAGAGAGGAATTACTAGTAGGATAATGGTCTTAACGTTTTAGTGATAACTGTAAGGATCTGATGGACATTTATTAGATTTTGATTTTTCCTAAATTTTGAGGAAGTGTTTTTTCATGAGGACATGCAAATGTCTAAGCCTGGGGGAGATGTTCTCCCCTCGTTTTGTCCTTGTTTTGATATATCTTTTTAGTCTGTTTACCTTGTTCATGCATTGAATATTGCCCATATGATCCTATGTTCATATGTTTCTCAGTATAATCCATTTCATAAGTTTATGTAGGAAATTTGTTGTTATTTTCACCAGATATTATGTTTTTGATAGGTTATGCTAAGTTTGGATTAATTTTGCTAATGATGAATTTGCTAGTTGTTTCCAATACCAATGTTACAGTCTACTTCGGGTACCAATGTTATAGCCTATTTTCAGTACCAGTGTTGGTATATGTTCTTATATATATATATAAACATACACACACACATATATATAGATGTGCATGTATATATATATA